>JAABNX020000002.1:8175154-8185490 GCA_015163995.2 Mormyrus lacerda | reverse complement strand
GACACATTTCGTTGTTGCGCACTGTGTGCTGTGCTGTGGTGTGTTAACAATGACCACTGATCACCAAATTCTAATTCAACAATATTCGAATCATCTGTGAAGTTGGATCTCTGAGGCCTGTGGTCCTGAAAGTCCTGTAGTGGCCAGTATGTGAAGTCACATGGAACGTCCTAAGTCACACATAACCACATGGAGTACATGTACACCCCCTTTAGTTATTTGACCTTCCTGTTAGAGCACTTTGCTTGGTTTTCGTTTGAAGTGGCCTTTGACAGCTAAACCATCTGTTTTGCCAAGTAGCTAATTGAAGTTTTATAGTTTGATTCGGTATGTACTATGTAACATTGCACACAGGTATGAGTAATTCAGTTTGAATTACTAGTAACTAGGTTGTGATAAACACCCCTAAGCCTTAGTTATTTTTTAGCCCGGTGTGAAAATCCTGGCAAAAGCATCTTAAGTGCCATGGGCAAACTGTCTCTGCTGTTTCTGTCTTGCTCCAGATGATGTCTCAAATGAGTTTTGTTGGATGAGTTTCCAGAAACATATCTGAGTTCAATATAACGGTCAACAGTCAATCTTGTTCTTGTCAAGTACTTTTTCTGCTGTGTTGGTATAATTTTTTTGGAAACCAAAATGTTCCCAAACTTCATTTATGTGGTTTGGGAGGGTCTTAGAGCTCTTTCTTTCCTTGTGAATTTAGGAATGTATTCATTTGTTTCATTGCTGTTTCATTGTGTTTTCTGAATCGAAAATGATGTAACTGAATGGTACCTTTGAAGCCGTAGTAGTAATCTGATTAAAAACATTTCTGAATCGTGCTCTGCATCTGAGCTGTATCATTCACCAGTTGGGAATCCAGCTAGGAATTAATTATGTGGCAGTTATCCACAGATTGACGGAGGGCCTAAATCAGCGTTAGTATATGAGTATACTGCTGTACAAGCAACGTCATAGCTTTGTCACGCCTGCAGTGGGGTTATGTTGGCACTGCATTTAGCACTTGGCGCTCCTGGATAGCATCATATGGTTCACAGCATGAAGAGCTAAGCAAATTGATGAATCATCAGCTACCTTCATTTTCTGACAGACAAGCAAACAAATCTTAGAAAGATTTGGAATTTACTGTGTCTGTGCATTCATTGGTTCCTGGCATGCTTGGTGCCCGTTTCAGTAAGACATGCTTGGTGCCCGTCCCAAGCACAGGACACAATAATTGGTGCGTCCTGGGTAAGGACACACGGCATGCACTAACGATACGGGCAGTAGATATACCAAATACATTTAATAACTAGGAATATATATTTTTTACACTGACCTCCTAAATACTGTTAAATTCTCAACTGGGGGGTCTCTGCATTGTAAATGGTTTACCTGGTCATTACTAGAGATAAGGTGAAATGTGTGGTTTAGTCTTGCTGATCATGATGTGTATAAAAGATATGTCTATATTTTGTAGGATTTAACAGGCCTAGAATCAATGGACCAGTGTCGCCGTACATTAGAACAGCATAACTGGAACATTGAGGTAAGACCCACCGCTACATAATTCTCAAAGAGACGGTAACTGATAAGGACAAATGAAGAAAAAGTAAATGAATACACACGCATGTCGAACTAGCTTTGAATATCATTGTTTAATATGATTATGGAATTATTTTAAAGTGATGGCTGACCCAAACACTGCTCAAAGCTGCAACAGTTTCTGCATCAGTTTCTACAATTCATCTGTTTTTTTTTGTTCCATGACCTTTTTTTTTTTTTTCTTGCGCTGATTTAAAGGCATGTGTGGTGCGGAAAAAATCAGTCGTAATTAACAATATATTTTCCCAGATGGTCAAACCTTAAATATTTTTATAGTACTACTACTTTGCTAATAAGTCAGATCTATAGTTGCGTATATTTTATGGTCAAAAACACGCCAAGAGTAATTCATCGATTTGAATATTTAATCGAAAGGGGAAAGCTTCCATCAGCATTGATAGGACGCATTGATTTTTATTTCACGTATTTATTTATTTTGACAGGCAGCTGTACAGGACCGACTAAACGAACAAGAGGGAGTTCCTAGTGTGTTCAATCCACCATCCACCAGACCATTACAGGTGAACACAGCAGACCATAGAGTGTATAGCTACATTGTGTCAAGGCCACAGCCCAGAGTAAGTGATGAAGTTTCCCATTGCTGAAAATGTTTCCCTTTATTCTCGGGCAGGAACTTATGCCAAAATGTATTCCGCTGTAATATTAACTTTTCTAATACCCATTTTTTTGCAGGTCTGGTTATATAATACTTTTGTGCAGTTCCCACTGTATGTTGGTAAAATAATCGTATAAATTTTAACCTAATGCATTGTGTTTTAGTTTACTGTATATGCAATGAAATGATAGAATATCAGAGAATGCCTTTGTCATTGCACACAATCGGTACAGAGAAATGCAATAAATTTTTTAGGGATGGATCCATATTTTTTTCAGTTCTGATCCGATTCTGATGCACAACTGCCGATTCAGATTCCAATACAAAGACTCTTTTTACTCTCATATGATATGTATTTATACTTTATTATTTTAAAACTAGTAAATACAGACTAAAAATATTTAGGCTACTAGAAACATACTGTTCCACCTCATTTGTACCAGCAAATTTGTTTTAAGTGTTTGAGACATTTTCAGTTCATTTCAAATGTCTCCCAAGAGAGTATACACAAATGGTGAATGCTTAAGATGCCCCACAATTTTTCAAACCATCAGTTAGTCAAAGCAAACAAAATTGACCAAATTTTGCAATTTTACTGATGGTTCCTTTTCAACAGTTAATATGTTAAAAAAAAAAGAAAGAGAAACAGCCTGAAGTTTACTTACCTAAGTGCAACTCAACACCTCCAAGTTAATGGACAGATTGTGCTAGTAAAAAAGTTATACTTGGCTACAGTTAATTTCCTAGTCTTAAATATCGTGAAAACCTGAGTTTTCACACTGTGAACTTTTTCCAGAATCGTTCAGCCCTATACAATATGTTTGTCAGCTACGGATATCATGTAGTGTGATTATATAATGGCACATTTCCAGTGCCATACAGAAACCAAGCCATACCTGAACTGTTCCCCCAAGAGTGTCTAGGTATGGCGCAGTTCTAGCTCGCTTTAATTTTCCACCGCAGAGGGTCGGTTCAGTAAAGGTGTTGTCGGGCATGGTGAGCAACAGGGACATAAAAAAACGAGAAGATACTTGTTTACCATTCACATTATGTGCATCATGATTTACTACGTGCTAATTCCCACATAGCAAATCTGTGAGAATCGCAGTCTTATGTTTGCATCGGATGCTAGCAGAATTAGCATCTGCTTGTGTAAATTTGCATTACGAATCCATTCCGTTCAGCTGTTCTATAGTACTTCAAGTTGGTGGTTGAAAATTTTTAAGTTCAAAGTTACAGTGGAAATTGCTTATACTGATCACATCTTGTCTGGGTGAAATCTGTGATCAATATAACAATTTTTTTTCCTTCCGTCTCGGGCAGATTACCATCTAATTGACATTTGTATATTACATGAATAAAAGGTGATAAAATGGACAGCATCACTATTTACTGAATTTTACTGATTTCAAAATACAGTACGGCTGATTCAAACACTTTTCAAATTCAGTACTGCACAAATTAAATTAGAGCTGTGAATAATTCAGATGATATAATACAGTACTGTACACAAATATTCAATTGAATTTAATTTATATGGCGCATTTTCACTACGTTACATTGTATCAAAGCTTTTGACCCTGCTGGACCACATCAGAACAGGTAGGGCTTGGGTTATATACAATGAAAAATGGTCAGTTCGCGGTACGGCTCGATTCTTGGTGGCAGCGGAAAAGTGCCGTAAGATACTCTGGCTAGGCAGTGGGGCTAACCCTCATTTTAGCAGCCATCATTTTGACGTGCGCAAGTCGGAGAAGGTAAATGTAAGCAAAATAATTTAAGTCAAGGCGATGACAAAAACAGGCTAGGCTACTTTGAGAGGCTAATTGGCACTTAGACTTATTGCCAGCTGACCTTGCTTTATTAGGTCAGTCTGTCAAACCTGAATGTCTTCTCTTAAGATGTATTTGCGTTATCCATGCTGTGGTGATATTATGTTTTGCTTTGCAATACGGATGGACGACGACGACGTTCGCTTTCAGTGTGAAGTGCTTCCGCGCAGCTGATCTTTCACTCTTTATTTGTACCTTCGCCCACTATGTGCTGTTTTCCGTCCGCCATATTGCATAGTAATCAAGAAGGAAGATTTTAATCGGTGCTTTTTAAATGGTTAAGTAATCTACATCTGCTTCAATTGAATAATTGTTACAGCTCTAGTTAAGGATTTGTAAAATAAGGCTGGCCTCTTAAAAAGGGGAAAAAATGAATAAACAATGTGGAATACACATGAATGACACTATTGTTGAACTACTGCTTATGTTTTTTGGAGCGGATACCAATCCCAGTCTGGCCAGTTCAGATTGTTTTCATGCTCAACATAAAATTATTATTCACCTTTTTCAATTGTGAAAATTTATAACTGAAACAACAGTTTAACGTTTTGGGATAACAAAGCTGAAACTAATGTATGCATTGAGTTCATGCGTGTTTGCATTTCCTTATCTTTAATGTACATCATTTTCAGGGTTGGTTGTATTTCTATTTTGAAAATGACATCCTTTTTCATCTCTTTCAGGGCTTGCTAGGATGGAGTTACTATTTAATAATGCTCCCATTCAGAATTACATATTACACGCTACTGGATATATTCAGGTAATTGTGTGAGTACTATGTTAAAAAGGTTTTGCTTAGTAATTCTTAAGTATATGTATTAAGACTCACAGCGATCATAAAATACTAAGCTAGATGCTATGAAATGTATTGATAATTATTTTAATATTACAGATGTCATTTTTATGCTGGTTCATTGGATTTAATCATCTGCTTTGTTTTTCAGTTTATTTCAGGTTATTGCTCTCTGATAATCAGTATTTGCTGTGACTAATATCTGCACCAAAAAAAGTTTTAGGCAGGGGTACTCTACTGTGGTCATGCAGTGTAAAACATGAAGAAAACATCTTTGCTCATTCTCTTTTTTTTTGTGTGTGTTTGCTTTTTCTTACTGTGGTAAACTAGGGGGACTTACCCAACGTATATTCCCAACTATGGTCTGGAACAATTCTGTCTTGGAAAAAGTCAGTTGCCCCCAAAGTATAAACACAATGTATTGTCCTAATGTGTTGTGTTGAAAAATAAGAATACAAAGTTAAAGCCCACAAAAAACAATGAAAGAACAATTGTGTTTTCTTAGGTATTTGAGGTTTTCTTAATGTGCTCATCAATACCACCGTATTAGCAACTAGGAAACAGGAGATAGGCAACTTTTTAATTTGGTTCATTGGGGTTGAAGAGGAAAACCGGGGACTGAAGGAAATAGTCGAAATGGAAGTAAAGTAACATGTGATCTAGATGTTTGGGAGAGACTACAGTCAGCCTGTGTGTGGTGGTTTATTTTGGGCATCGTGTCACCAAAGTGAGCCTTTTCAGTATCTGAAAGCCCGTTTAGCGAACAGCTCACATATCTAGATACTGACCTTGCTGATTGTTGACATTCCTGACAAACTGTAAAGTCAATTGAGTTACAACTGGCTGCATCACGTTTCTCTTTGACATGTCTTGTGAGCACAGTAGTAAAAGTCTAAGTAAATTGTAATTTATACCTAAGTAACCATCACTGGTTAACTCTGATCTAGGTAATTTTTTAAAGATTGTTTTTTGTATATATTTGTCTAGTAACCTCTTTGAAAATAATTACCAATACAAGTCTACTTAAATTAAATTTACAAACTTGACCAGTGACTTTTTTTTTTGTTTTTTTGTTTTTTTAAAGGTTCGCACTGAGATTCATAAGGCCAGACCCCCGTGGACGTGTCACAGATCCTGTTGGAGATGTTATGTCCTTCATTCATAGCTTTGAAGAGAGATATAGCCGGTCGCATCCAGTTTTCTACCAGGGAACTTACAGCCAGGTTGGGTCCTTTGTCCCTATACTTGTATATAACTTGCTTCAGCTATAGCTACAAGAAGCATGACATTTAAAGGATTTAAAGCTGATGCCTTCCACCCCACCTGTCCTGCAGGCGTTGAATGATGCAAAACGTGAACTGCGGTTTTTGTTAGTCTACCTTCATGGGGATGATCATCAGGACACTGATGAATTCTGTCGGTAGGTCAAAGGTGACGATGCAGTGTTGTGACTGCCCATTCTTCTGTGTATAGGGCCATTTTGTCAGTTGTGGTGTTTTTCCCGTCCTCACAGCAATACTTTGTGCGCAGAAGAGGTTGTGAACTTCATCAATGCTAGAATGCTCCTGTGGGCTTGTTCTACTAATAAACCGGAAGGATACAGAGGTAAGTTCCCATTTTTGTTTGGTTTTTATTAGAGAAACTAAATTAAAACAAAGCAAGAACTGTTTAAGGCTGTGCTGTTTGAAAATTGGACTTTCTGTTAATGTTGAAATAGGATTCTTTCTTGAGTGATTGTTTACTGTTCAGTGTCCCAGGCTCTGCGAGAGAATACCTATCCCTTCCTTGCTATGATAATGCTGAAGGACAGAAAAATGACCGTGGTAGGGAGGTTAGAGGGTGTCATCCAGTCAGAGGACCTCATCAACCAGCTTACGTTCATCATGGACGCCAACCAAACTTACCTGATGTCTGAAAGAATGGAAAGGTTGGTGACAGTCCAAGGCCCTTTCGAATACCATTATATAGGCATTTAACAAATGTACACCTGCATATTTTATTTAAAAAAAATCCACCGTTTACCCTGTTAACTTACGGCATAACAGAGGTGGAAAGTTCTAGTTCAGAAAGTACAAATCCAGACCAAGATTTAGTTTCAACCAACAGAGTATTCTGTGAATGTGACTCTTTATAAATTCAGCTGGTTGGTTGAAACAAACTCTTGGTCTGCATTTATACTTTCTGCATCTGAACTTTCCACTTCTGCGCCACAGTCCTGATGAGCGATTGAGGAATCATTCATCTCAGTCCACCATTTCATATATAAACGTGGACGACACAGAAGTGTAAATGGCTCTGCACTCGAGTATTGATGGGGAGACATTTTTCGCCTGGCAGGGAGGAGAGGAACCAGACACAGGTGCTCCGGCAGCAGCAGGACGAAGCTTACATGGCGTCCCTTCGTGCCGACCAGGAGAAAGAACGGAAGAAGCGTGAGGAGCAAGAGCAGAAGAGGCACGAGGAAGAGATGGCCAGGCAAAACGTCCTGGCAGAGGAGAGGAGACGAAGGGTGAGCTGCTCGAGCTGGTGCACGGGGTGTCCCAGTCTCTGTGGAGGCTCACATTTCTGTAGGTGGTGTTTGACAGCTTCTTTGCATACCTGATGGAAAACGTGCAAATATAATGCTCTCTGGTTTGCGGCACGGATCACAATATTCATATTGCAGACAAGTCTGGCTATCAGAAACACTCCAGTTTAAATACATGATGATACTCAGGATTTTTATTGTTTGGAATTTCTTGGGGGAACTTCCTCCCATGCTATATAATTGATTATTCATTAGCATTAATGATTATTCACGAGACTGGATTTTTGCATCATATGGTAGTATTCGAAATGTTTTGCTGTCATTCTTCTGTATTTATGCATTATGTACGAAGTATGACTACTGACAAATAATGGTTGCTTCTGTGTATTTTCAGACACTAGAGGTGGAAAAGGAGCGCAAGTCTGAGTGTCTTCCCCAGGAACCAGCTCTGGATGACCCAGACAGTGTCAAAATAGTGTTCAGACTTCCCAATGATTCCAGAGTAGAGAGGCGCTTTCTTTTCACGCAGTCGTTAACGGTAAACTTCGCTCTTCAACATTCATTTTGCATGGATCTCAAGATCTTACCGAAGCCATACTGAAAATGTCTTTTCCACTCTTTCCCCCATTCCTTCCAGGTGATACATGATTTCTTGTTCTCCCTAAAAGAAACTCCGGAAAAGTTCCAGATAGTGACAAATTTCCCCCGCCGGGTGCTGCCTTGCCTCCCAAGCGGGGACCAACCCAACCCACCAACTCTACAGGAGGCGGGCCTCAGTCGCACTGAGGTCTTGTTTGTGCAAGACCTTACGGACGATTAATGACCTTTGCCATGGAACGCGTTTTTTCTTTTTCTGTGTTTTTTGTCAGACTTCGCACAAGGGATCACAGAAAGTAACCTTACTGTATAGTCTACCCCAGCCCCGCGTCACTGTCCCCTCTACTCCAAACAGGATAAATAACGCCACTGAGAACCAACGTGAACTGCCCAGTGTGTATGTGTGTGTGTGTACATTATATAAAGCCTAGATATTTAAGAATTGACATTTAAATCTACCCTTAAATCCACCAAGCCTAAAATTGACCATATCCTCTTTTTTAATGCAGTCACAATTGACTATAAATGTATTTATGTTATCAAAAGACCAAAGGAGGGTTTGTGGTAAAGTAAGAGATCGGACTGCTTGCAGTTCTTAATGTTTTTAAAGAAGGCTATAGCTTTTACATGTGGCTTTAGCCTGTATAGCATAGTTAAGTCTGCCTATAGTGTGCCTGTGGTAATTCATAGATGCCTATTTTGCCCTTCTAATATCTGAATGGGCTGGTCATGTTAAGGTGTAATTTTTTTTTTCCAACTATAAATTAATTTTTTTTTAAATAACATAACTCTGGCTGTTTACATTTGTTTCCAGAGGTCAGTCAAAGCACCCTCAGTTTTAATATTTTTGTAGCGTGTGGAAACAGACACAATGGTTATGCAAGTGTTAAAACTACTATGAGGATTAGCATGTTATTGATTGAATGAAGCAGCTGAACATAACTTATATGTATTCCAGTTGTAATTTGTTCAACGAATTAACTGGTTTCAACATGGAGCTTTGATGTTTGAAACTGTTCCCACTGACCTTTGTAGTGTTTTACACAGGGTGAAAATGTTACACAAAGTTCAAGTAAAAACCTGACTCTGGTAAAAGCGTATTTATTTGACGAGGAATGAAGTTAATTGCTGAGGCTCAACAAGATATATACATCAAATAGTCTATTTAGTACAACAAAATACAATGGTAGTAGGAAATAGCGTATTGTTTCAGTTGGTTTGTCCCATAAGTGACAGCTGAAGGGCCTTGTATACTTGCAGTCTAAGGGTGTAGTATCATCGGCCTGAAAGTCACAGTTAGGCCAGCAGGGGGCCATGGTGGTGCATGGATGCGATCGTCTCTGGCCTCAAAACATTTTCAAATCTGCCAGATTGTTAAAATAAAAACTGATTTTTAAACTTGATTAAAATGAATTCAAATGTTTGTTCTCAAAGTGTTTCTTCCAAGAGAGAAGTGAATCTCGCTACACGTTTTCAGTTCGATCTTATGAAAAAATCTTGAAGCTTTATGTAAGACCACTGCAGGGGTGGTCCGACTTGAGGTGGGGGCTGCGTGCTGCTTTTCACTAACATGAATGGGTGCTGGAATTGCTGCAGTAACTCCATTACTAGTGTAACACATATGTAAAACAATACAAGGAAAAACATTAAAAGGCAAGTACTTAATGTGAAATGTAGGTCTTCAAATGAGAATCACAAGATTTTTTTTTGTTATACTGGTATACATCATACATTTATTAGTGAACAACCCTCTCAAATCAGCCACAACAATTAAAAAAAATATGATTGCACTACTCGGTAAAGCAGAACTAGCAACTTTCATTTAAAAAAAGTACAAATCTTAAAAATTTCAATCAGTATACAGATGTATATATAATACACTATAGCTAGTTGTGTTAAATGCTACAAACAATATGATTCCAATGGAATGAAAAAATTATAGCATTAAGAACCATTTCCTATATAATATATATATTAGCTTTTCTTTTTTTCTTCCAAATACAAACATGGCGAAAATGAGGTAACTGTAAATGTGCAAGTACCAAAGCAAAAATTCTTTCTAACACAGAACACGTGCCCCTGGTCCTGTTAGAGGGCTTGTAGCCTGAAACTCAGACAGCGACCCCTAGGGACCAGGGGGAGTATTAGAACAGTAAACAATCCACTATCCCACCACAGCAAAAATCATTGGTAAACAATCAGTGGCATCTACGGAGCAATCAACAAATCACAAATCCTAAAGAATTTTAGCTGCTTATTGGAATACAATTTTGCACCACACAAGCTGTGAAATTACTTATTAATTGGATCCCGAAAGACTACAAGATTCTGTGTGTGTATTTTATGATATGGATCGCCCCCCCACACATTTTTTTATTTATATATAT
>JAABNX020000002.1:8164400-8175136 GCA_015163995.2 Mormyrus lacerda | reverse complement strand
ATATATAAAAAACCATACACACAATTTTTTTTTAGTCTCTGGACTTTGGGTATTGTGAAATGCTTCTAAATACTTTAAAAAGCCAAACAATTGCATATTATAAATAAATAACCAGTGTTTTACATGCTGATTATATTTTGGCAATGCTGTTCAAAAGCTTTTAGATAAAGCGATCAACACCACTGAACACACTGATTAACTACTATATTGGTGGCAGTATGACTACATATGTAACAATGTCCCAGACAATAAAAATCCATCTAATTTAAGGCAGACTTTCACAAGTAGTTTAGTTTTGAACTACTTGTATAGGAAATAGACTACAAAAGTAGAATTAATAGATTATTGTTTTGGTGATGAGCTGGACTGAAAAATGAACTTTTGTAATGGGGAAAATAATCCCTCCCTTTCGATGCATGTAAATGACCATTGGGGGTTTAAACACAGCACACGGCTTGGTGGGAACCTGCTGCATACCACTATGTTAAAACAGCAGCTCACCTAAGATCTAGCACCTTTTCACTATATGGCTTTCAAATATCTACCATCCAGGTTTCACACCTTCAGTCAAAAAAGCAGTAATTCCAATGTGGCGTGCCACCCCTTTAAAAAAAAAAAAAAAAAAAAAAGGAATCTGAATTTAACTTATTTCACAGTTCCAAGAAGTCAATGTGGACCTACTACTACCAAAATAAAATCTTGTAGTCCTTCAGGTGTTACAAATGTGTGCAGTACAATGCATGGCAGTTATCAGCTGAGCAGAAAGTCCCCGACCCCAGAAACCCAAAGCCAACTAGAGCTTAGCTAAAAACCAGTTGGTAGCTGGTCAGACATGCATGCATATTGTGCACAATTAAATATTTTCCCTACCCCCCTCTATAGATATCTTTCACTCAAAAACACACTTTTTTTCTTTTTTTTATCATGCAAACACCTTTAGGATACGTTTGGAAGTGGTTTAGGTAGGATAGTGTGTGCAGACACACACATTTAAAATAGGATCACAACTTGTGTGTTTGTGTGTTTCATTCAAATACAAGAACACAGAAACAGAACGTTAACAGGTTAATATATGCTCTGATGGATTGCAGTGACACATTGCTTCTTTTTTTCTTTCTACATTTATAACATTGTTAAGTTTTATTTTAAATATACTTTTGCTTGCATGCCTGTCTTTAAAAGATATCAATTACTTTTGGCAAAATTGAGAGTATTCTGAATCGGTTACGTAAACTACGAACGGCCTGAGGAAAGCAACCAAAGAAAATGAAATACCCCACCCCCCCACCCCCCATCGTATCATTTTAAATTTCAAATTGACTTTATTTTACTCTTCTTTAATAAATGAAAGGCCCTGAGTGAAACTCACAATAATATATATGCCAGTCAACAGATATGTGTATATATAGGTTTGTTACCTAAACTCTGGGCTAAACTCATTAAAATGGCTTTTTTTCAAGTGGGCACACTAGAGGCACTGGAGACATTCTCAATAAAACATGGCAAGGTCCCTTTACGGGGCAGGAAAGTCTCCATCTTTAGGGTTAAGACTGCCAATAAGTGCTAGGTGGGCCAGTTCCTTGATGGGGTCCTCTCACTAACAGCACTTTTGAGAACACCTTAGGATGCAAATGAATTTTGTGAACCATCAAATTGGGTGTTTGGATGCCTGAGCAATACCAACTGAGGACAGAGGAGTCAGTGCACTGCTCAGCCAAACCATAAAGCTCTATCTTCTGTCACTTTAATCCCTTTCTAATCATTGTGTAACTATGGCCAACATGCTCACCGTGAAACTCACAAATTACATACACAGGATTCTTTATGCAATGCTATTGATGTTTAAACATTCTTTTGTCTTAAAAACAAGACCATTTAAGCTGTTCACTTCATTGCAATGCTTAAAATGTTTCTTTTACACACCACCTAATACAAGGATTGAGACCTGACAAAATTGCCTATACATCACACAATTATATATCACGTTAGTACTTTCACCTCATCCTTCAGTTTGTTTTCTCTCAAGGATAAAACCAATAAATAAGACAATTTAAAAACCCTATACTATTAAAACAAGTGAACATAACAGAAAAAGATTGTTTTTTTAAGATGAGTAGTTAATACATTTGTGCTTGTCAAGGTCTTGGAAAGGCAGAGCTGAAATCTTGAAGAATATATCGAGTATTTGGTTCACAAACGAGGAAAAACCTGGCCTTCCTAAAACATGAAGAAGTGTTCGGTTTAACACCGGCACTAATTGCACATATTGCTTTCTGCAAAGGACTCCAACATCTCCAAAGTCAACTTTGATGTAGCAGGATGACGACCGTCTTCCCATGGCCGATGCAGAAGTGTAAAGAATAGTAAGACAAAGGCCATCCATCAAACCTGGTTCCTCCTGGTTTAACCAAGTATTTTTTTTTTTGTTTTCCTGACAGTTTAAATGGTGGTGATTCTTGATTTAAATATTGCTAATCTAAATCAACAGCCCATGCAAATTTGCCCAGCAATCCCCTGGATCCAGTAGCCACACAAAGCAACAGCTCCAAGAGAGGGAGAGAGGGTAAGTGTTTGGCAGAGGGACAAGGCTGGCTTGAAGGATGTGGTGCTGGGGCAGCACGGCCAGGCAGACCTGGCGTGAGGAAGTCTCCACGTCCCACTGTCTCCCCTGGTACCAGATGTCTGAATCAATGCCCTCTACAAGAGCGATGATGGCAACTCCACTGCAACGCCCCCCCCTCTTTCCAGGACAGCTTCCTTTTAAATGTTTTAGTTTTGTGAGCGATAAAGCATAAAGGAGGTTTCAAACCAGCACATCTTTATCAGTCCCAATCCTATTTTTCTTTTACCTCAGGCCTGAAAGAGATACTGCACCTGTTACCACAGCAAGTCAAGACTTTCACAATAGCATTCGCTGATTAAAATTAAAAAAATTTAACAAAACAAACTGGGAAAGAAATATCAAAATCATCAATACATTATTGCGTAACATACGTTATTAACAATTCACGTTGCCCATCACCTATACAAACATGCATCTCTGGTGGTTAAGCTTTTATCCAAAGCCAGTGGAATGGTCCAGTTTGCTACTAACCATAAAAAAAGAAATTCTTCTTATTGTTCGTCTGATGTTTGCACAACACGTAGCTCCTTACTCTCCCAGCCACAACCCAAAACTCATTTAAATCACTGGTGTAGTACTTGGAATGAGTCTAAGCTACAAAATACAACAAAAAAATCAAACTAGTATCAGGAAAAAATGCCTACTTTTCTTCCATAGAGTTGCAACACAACAAAAGATTATACACGTTAAATCTTTGGAATATTGGCAACACAAGGGCAAAACAAGTACACGGGACAACTCCAGAATTTATGGCTATGTGGCTATACTATGCAGTAGCTTTCATCAATCTCACACAATGCTCAGCAGAGGTAACGACAGAGCTCCAGATATGTTGCTAGACTGTTTATTGTTCAAGGCGCGGGGATTGGGTGGGACATTTTTGTTTTTGTTTACTTGGGGGGACATGGGGTGGGTGCCATATGCCCCGTGTCTCCACGTGAAACAGACTCCTTTATATTGTGCTGTTTTTTCCCCCATTGGATTAACCATATCTGGACTCACTCCACATCCCGGTGGACCTCAGATGCATCGGCTCGACAGATTGGACAAGTGCGATTAGTCTGTAATACAAAGAAAAGGGTGTTAAGCTTTGTGCGAATGCAAGAGCCAATCTGCTTCTCCATTACTACAGCTCCCAGTGACAAAAACCAAGCTGCACCAAAGCGCATCACAGCGCCCCGTCCCCCACCCTGAACTGTCGGGGGGAGGAATAAAAGTTTGATATGTAAGGCTCAATAATTTAACTTCGGTAGTTGCAAATGATAAATGGTGCTCAGAGAATAATTTATTTTGCACAACTGAAATATAAAGTCAAGGAGCTGCCGCTTGAGTTTGAGATGGGTTATGACTACGAAAAATCAAGTTAAATCTGAATAAGGGACCAATGTGCATCAAAACGCACATGCAGGAACACCAGCCTGCTTTAAATCTCTACTTTTTCTTTTCACCATTGGCTAGAGTAATTCTATTGGATACAATTAAGAAGTGATGTATAGATGAACATAGACATTTTATTTATGATGAATTTACTCCACACAAACCTACAGAAATATGCAAATTACATTAATATATAGCAATTTTCCCCCAAATTATTTAACACAAGATTTTTGAATTAGGCCGAACGTTTTTTTTTATTATTTAAAATGAACGTGCAGTATCCCTGAAGGCTACGTTCCGAGATACCCGGAAATGTCAAAATTTGCGAATTACACTTGGACATCCCTAACCCGAACCCTTAACAGTCTGGTACCCTAAATGAACATGAACTACGATTTGGACATATTATTAAAAATGCAGAATTAATGGCACTGAAAAGTTTAAAAGTTACTGAGAGAAACTCGAGATTTGCAAAGAAAACAGGAGTGAGGCTGGTTGCTGAGACAAAAATGATAGTACCCAAGCCAAGATTTTTAATATTTAAGATACAGTATGCAGTTACATTACATGATTAAAATGCAATCCAAATCATTATCAGTACTGGCTTACACATCAAGTGCTCAAGTTTCTGCAACGCTTCAGCAAGCTCCAAAAATTGTTTACAGCCAACTTCTGAATGACCGAAACTGCAATTGTTAAGTCCGCGAATGTGAAGGGGCTACTGTATTCTACGGTATTTATCTTACCATTTGTTTCTTAAAATATTCCTCAAATATTTTTGAGTAAAGAGGAAGAAATTGGAGTTGTCTGCACCAACAAAGGATACAAGAAAAAGGAAATCTATATCTTACCTTTAACCATTTGTCGACACATTTAGCGTGAAACTCATGGTTACATGGTAATACTCGAAGTAGCTGCCTAGACTCAAAATCACTAAAGCATACAACACACCTAGGAGGAAACAGGAACAGCGTTAAAACCCTTAACACACGACATATGAAACTTTCACTGGGCAAAAGTGAACTTAATAAGGACTCAGAAGCAGGTCTTACAGGGTTTGTTCAGATTGGTGATTTTCTGGATTGAACCTATAGGACGGAAGGTGCTCAATATCGGCTTTGGTGAGTCCACGAGGTTTGGCCTCTCCTAGCCTCTCAGCAAGGTTTAGTAATGCCTAGGAAAGCATGGAGTCAGCAAGTCAGTGAGTCGGCTAAAGAATAACCAGTGAAAAGAGAGACTGGGGCTCTCTTAGCAGTTCAGGCCAAGCAGCACAAAAACTGACACACAAATGTTTGGGTGGAAAACAAAAAAAAAACAAATGATTCTGTAATAAACATAGTTGTAAATGTGACTTTGATTTCAATAAAAAGAAAAAAAAGAATGGGTGGAGTTTTTTGTCCAAGATTCCTGAAGACTGGGCAGCTCACCTCGTAATTCTCCATTTCCACATCATCCACATCCAGGTCCAAACTGATCGCTGGCCCCACTGCAGCTGGAGGCACGGGAAGCATAGAGCTGCATAGAATTTGGCAAAGAGAAAGAATGTACATACGTGAATAAACACCATCCCACCAAACAGGGAGCCTTCCTTTCACAAGAAGATGCAGACTATTCTGAACTATGGGCATGCACGAGTTATGTTCAAAAACGCACAGGATTTAAATGATGTACAGTACATGTGCATAGAAGTAACACCTATAATCTATAAGAACAACCAGAAAGACTTCCACGTTATTTACTTTCAAACCGCTTTTAAATTAAAAGAATGAAATCAAAGTGAAAACGGGAACTAATGGTATCCTTAAAATATAGCCTGTGCAAAGTTAAGAATAAAGTGCGAAGAGTTACACAAATATGATCCTAAGTGATAAAACTGTAGAGATTTGTGCTTTCCTTAAATTGATACTTTACACTTTGTGAACAAGAGTTGTCACAAAAAGTAACTTCTCTGTTATGATAGCAACATCCCAAGTCACAGAAGCTGCACTGCCATGAGAACTTAACTTATTGTCTTAGGAAATTTCATGTATTCATGTTAATATCCCGGCATTTTTATGGGCTCGAGCACCGTCATGCCCTGCTTCACGACAGGGATACGTTCTGAGAAATGCGCTGCTAGGCGATTTCATCACTGTGAGATCATCATAGAGGAGTACTAACATCAAGGGGACCATATTTTACTTTGCAAAAAAACGCAAATCGCAAATATCCTAACAGAAGGTATTCTGACAGTAAAAGCAAATGTCAACATAAAACATAGTGAAATTCCATACGTTTGGGATATTTTTAGGTCGAAAAAAGAGGACAAGTACAGGGAAACACAATGTAACTTACACAAACCTATATGGCATAGTTTACCGTTTTATAGTAGAAAAAGTACATTCTAAAATAAATACAAAGTACAGTAAAGAAAATACATAGAATTATAATTATCAAGTGTTACATATTGTACATAATTGTATGTGCTATGCTTCTATATGACTTTCAGTGCAGTAGGCTTGTTTACACCCGCAATACCACAAACACGTGAGTCATGCATTGCACTACATCACTAGGCGATAAGAATTTTTCAGCTCCATTGTAATGTTACGGGACCACCGTCGTACATGCGGTCTCTCGTTGAACAAAACATCGGTATGTGGCTCATGACTGTACATAGGATCAATTTAAAAAGAAAGAAATCTGCAATAAGACTCACAGGAAGTATGGCAGGAAACTTGGATAGTAGGGAGGTGGAGGAGGTGGGGGGGGCAAGGGCTGCTGTAATCTGTATCTCTGCCCATTAACACGTCGTGGCAGAACATGAGGGTATGGCTGAAATGAAAGGAGAGTCAATACAGCTAAATTCCACCGAAACCAAAAGTCTAATGAAAAAAAATAAAGGGCTAACTTATTACACTAAAAATGTACATAAATATCATGAGACTGTAATCATGTGATAAAAGTAAAAAAAAAAAAAGTAGATGTATTTGTGTAGCTACCGTTTTATCGAAAACACAGATGCATAAAAATTCAAACGAAAATCAATCTAGAACTGTCACTGTTTGTGAAATGCTGGCGCCATCTCCAAACCACTTCCTGTGAAATACCCACCACTCCGAAGGGCAGGTCCTGGTGAAGAGGGTCTTGAGGGAGATACTGGAGGGGGACAGATGGAGCCATTGCTGGTGGGTGATGGGTTGGAGGGTAAGCGAATCCACCCACAGGGTGTTGCTCGCCTCTCATTTCCACTTCATTTTCTACTCTCTGCAGAGGCTGAAAGGGGAAGGTGTCATTACACACGATGCATCGCATCACCTTTTTGGTAATGTTCGTAATTTCAGGACACCCTATAAGAACGGTCTGTTCTAGGTAATGAAGCCAGAGTGAAACTGTCGTCAACTGAAAACCCATTTCTTTTAACACGTTCATAAAATGTTGTTTCTATAAACGTGTTGAGTGGCCCTTGTAAACTACTTTAAGAGAAGTAATTCACTCACAATTGTGCAATTAAGATTAATAAGCAATGCTAAATATTAATAGGTGTTGATGTCATCAAATATTATTTAATAGATGAATCAGCCAGGGTTTTCTAAGTGTAACAAGTTATAACATTAAAAAGAGACTATAAAAGTAAATACATGTTCAGTAAAACATGCTGAAAGTAAATGCTTTCAAAGTATCTGGAAATATACTTAAGACGACATTTTTAGAGCCCATTATGTCATGAATACATGTTGATTCAAGGTGCAACACAGTGACTGTACAGTACAAGTCAAGGCAGAGTGTAATGAGGGGATTTTAATATCCCACGTCTATGCTATTTGCCACCATAAAATTCCGTAATTGTCAGTTCCCTGGTTAAGAACACCTGATTTACAGACAATTCGTACTTACAAATCGACTGCCATAAAGTTTATTGTATTAAAAAAATTTGGGCTAAATGCAGTCATACGTAATAACAAATGCACACATAACTTTGTGATGTTTCTGAAAACATTACGTGGCTTCAGCAGTTTGTCGGCTCAATACGGTATGTACAGTAAAACCTTGGATTTAAAAATAACTTGGTCTGCGAGTATTTTGCAAGACCAGCAAAATTTTTAAATAAATTTTAACTTCATAAACGAGCAAGGTCTTGTAATATGAGTGTTATGTATACACTTTGTCTGCCGCGCATCACGTAATCACAATTGAGTCGATGGTTCTTCTCTCTCTCGCTGCGGGATTGTGGGTAATCATTTCCCATGCTCAATTCCAGTTGGCATGCCTTACTCGTATAGTCAAAATTTAGTAGAAAAGCACCACCCAAATAAGGGCATAGCAGTGCGAGCAATGAATCTGTTTAACGACTATGCAATATTCACATTTCCACGAAATCAAAAAGGGAGCAAAAGCAGCTATCATTGGATAAGTTCCTTGTTAAAGTCGCACAAAAAGAAAAAGATTACAGTGAACCAACAGATAGCAGTGATTCAGTTAGTTATAGTGAAAGTCCTACAAAATAACCCTCCTCTTCTCTTTGTCTCCCTCACACCATCCATGATTCTTTTCAGAGGTAAAGTGCAGGTTAATTTGTTTTATGTGTTTTTACTTTTTTTGTATTAATCATTTTTATATGAATATTTTTGGGTTGTGAAACAAATCATTGGAGTTTCCATTATTTCTAATGGGAAAATTCGCTTTGGTATACGAGTGTTATGGATTACAAGCATGTTTCCGGAACAAATTATGCTTGCAAACAAAGGTAACACTGTAGTTACTTTTCTTATTATTATTGAATTATTATTAGGTACTGTATTATTTTTCCGAATTACAAATTCGATTTAGAGGCAGACTTAGGGAATGGATCTCATTCATAACCTGGGGACTGTCTATTGTTTTTTTTTTTTGGTTGGAATTTTATCACGGCAGGTAAAACATCTCTCTTTGCAGGACAGAAGATGGAGTACTCACCATGCGGGGGTGCTGGGGCTGCAGAGGGACGAACTGGCTTATGGGAGTAAGGTGAGGTGGCTGATGGGGGGGCACTGGTGGTGGGGGGTGCAATATAAAATGCTCACTGGAGATCAGAGGCGGGAAGGCTTGGTAAGACACTGGCAAGTGCTGCATTGTACAGGCTTGAATCAGCTGCGGAAAAAAGGGACACAGAGGAGACACAAAATGACACAGACGTGAAGAGACACACATTTAAACTCTTTGATGTCCCTCCTAATTGCCGCCTACACTGGAGGGGCCATCTCCACGTTCTCTAAAAATATATCTATTCACACATTCATCACAAAGCACAGATAAAAAGCACATTCATATATGTGCATCTGAGACATCTCTGAAAGACAAACAACTACAATTCAGTGATATAAGACAAAACAAGACTTCTGAAAGGCCAACTTACTGCCCATAATGGCCTCCATTAAACATGGTTCTATTCAAGACACTTTTAAATTAATTTCACAGAGAAGCTACAAATGTTAAAATTCTTCAACAGAATAACTTAATCCCCACCAGTCAATTACCCTGAAAGCCAATTCTGGTGGGGTGGGTGTCGTGGCAAGAATTGCCTTGAAAATAAATCTATGGCCAAGTTGTTCTGGTGTTTAGAAGGGTGCAGATACACTGAAATGTACAGGCAGATTAATCTGGGGCAGCTGGATGAATGAAGTAACATCTAGAGGCAAGACACTACTGACATTTTACAACCACAGCAGAATTTCAACATTTCACAAAATCAATGGTAGAAACTGCAATATAAAACATTTTAAAAACAGGCAGAAAGTTTGGAATGATGGTGTTGAAATTTGTTTGGCTGTACACTGCTGACTTTTTAGAATGGAAACGGATTTATAGAATGGGAAATAAAGAAGTGACAAACTGTGAAATTGGAAGTCATTAAACGGATGTCTTTCCTAGCCCTTATCAGATATTTAATTTGACATTTGTTTTAAGTCCTCATTCCACCTAAAAAAACGAAGTATGTAAACAAGTTAAAGTATGTCACCACTACTCAAAAAATAAGCTATCAGCAAAATATGAAGTCAAAATATGAAGCTGCATTCGTAGTAAATATGACTTCCAACAGCGTGGCACCTATATTACAACTCTGCAGTCTTGTTGGATTTCAAATTATGTATGTTTACAGCTTATTGCCATTTCTTTTTCAACTTGACAAGCAGCTGGAAGACTTCAGCTTACTGGCATCCTTACTACAGATTACCAAGTGTCAAGTTTTCTATCCTGTATGATTATTTCTTATTCACTGAAAACCTCCACTGGATATTCATTAACAAATTCCTAACGCAAACATTTTTACACATGATGGAGCTGCTTAATGCATTACAGAGGACTTCATAATTCTCAAACCTGGCTAGGATCCTGGACAGTTGATGGGAAGGAGCTGTTGGTGGGGGAGTGGTGGTAATGTATTAACTACAAGAACTTCACTGACATACTAGCACTTCCTTGTCAAACTCACAGGAGGAAGAAGGCGGCAGAGCAGAGAGTGCTGTCCGCTGAACATTACCGAGCATGCTGGGAGCTGCTGTGTGTTGCACCCTGGGATAGGCTGGCCGGTATGCAGGGGGAAACCGTGTGTCGTCACCGTGGTAACTGTGTAAGATATCGGGACCGGTCCCTGGTGCATCTGGAAAAGAGGTGCACAAAAACACAACTCCTACTAGGGTTGACTTCTAATAGTCGAGGATTCGACGATTCGATTCGTAGACGTCTGATTCGACTATGAACCTCATAGTCGAATAGT
>JAABNX020000002.1:8142954-8164300 GCA_015163995.2 Mormyrus lacerda | reverse complement strand
GTTCGACTATCAGTCGACTACGGCAAAATCGAACGAATCAGATTCGACTATGAAAATCCTTAGTCGAAAACAGCCCTAACTCCTACCAATTGTCTGAAACCACTGCGGTGAAAAAGCATCCTCTTATTGTTTAACAATATTTTTAATATTGCTGACCGCAGCTGAAGCAAAATGCATTATCGACTGAGCAGGCTCTAGAAATGGCTTATAAGTAGCTCACCAATGTAACCAAATAGTACATGGTTAAAGTCAACCTCAAAATTCAATGTTATTTTTCCCTGCAGAATAACCAAAAACCTACATAAAACTATAACATGAATAGTTTGCCAAGCTTTACTACTTGGATTATCATGAAAAGATTATTAAAAATAAACTTATTCTGATTTGCTGGATTTGACATTTAAACAAATTTCAGTTAATTAAACACACCTCTCCATTTATCAAACTCCACATATATATATTTTCCTGCCTTTTTGGAAAGTAAGATTTTATAAACTTCCCATAATCTTCAGATAAACTACAGATAAAACACAGTGATGTGATGAGGGGTGTCAAGCTCTTTGCTGCTTGAAAAAGGCTCCTGGTCTCCTGCAGCCCCAGATAAGCAGCTGGATGAGGCTCCGCCAGCAGGCTTTGAGGGCCATTAAAAATGGGGACCTGGAGTATCTTGTTAATCTAACCTAAATCTTAGAAATACAAATATATATAAAAAACGTACTCTGATAAAAAAGGGAAATGAACAAGAACAAAATTTTATAATGTTAAACAAATATTAACACTAACTCTCATTCCCTACCTAAGGAAAAATCTCAGAAATGAACACATTTTCAGTTATAAAACTAGTTGAATATGTACCCACAAGCAGCAATTTTAGTGACAAATGATTATCACACGTTTCACCCTTTTCTAAAATGGCTTTTTTTGGTAATTGACCACATCAGACAAGCAACCCACTATCAATATCTGACAGTGATTAACCAGTGATTACCATAGACTTAGGCTACACAAAGCAAGACAAGACATTTTCAATGCAGTTTTAAAGAATTGTGGCTATTATATAGTGCGGTGTTTCACAAGTGTTGCCCATTGCAGTAATAGTGTGCCGCTTGACGTTGCCACATCACCACCTTGTATCTTACAGTTAACAGCCAGACTGACAGGCGTTCAAGTGCAACCTCCTGGCTGGAATTTCGGGCTTCCTAACTCATGTGCATGGCCGAACAAGACGGGCGCTTACCATTGTTAATTCCTTTTCAAGATAAAGGAAATTGCAGACAGCCTTGATAGCCCAGCTAAGAATTCCTTTTGATAAATTCAAAATACAAAGCTACAAATGAAAGTTCCCAAACACAAAGAGCAAGTCCGTACACTGCATCATATTAAACCTGGTGGATGACTACAGGACATGGTGCCTGCAGAACATCAAGAGACACAATAGAAATATAAAACAAATACTCAGAAATAGCACGCTCATTCATAGTCTCATTTTCCTCGTAACTAATTCGCCAGCTCTTGGATGCCATGCAAGTTTTCTTGAGCTTTCTTATTTGAGGGGTTCTGCACAAAAGATATTTATTCACAACTGATTTTCCATTGAATATAACTGTGAATAATTTTTTCCACTCAAGTATTTGCCCTATATTGTAATCATATGGATACAATCTCATTCTTCATAATGCTCCCTGAGTAAGGACACCTAAAGTTTTTCCAATGGGGCAGGAAACTTAAATCACAGATAATTCTCATTACTGGAACCTATCAGTTTGGAAATCACTGAAGGAAAAGAATAAGTAAGCTGGCCACTACCTTGGAGAGCCTTACCTGCTCGTGAAGATCCACCATGATGGGGTTCTGTTGAGGCGGGTGTGGGGCAGGGTGGAGCATTCGTGGCGGTACGCTGGTGTGACTGTACAGTCGGGACTCATCTACAGAAATCTGCTGCTGATGCTGTGACAGGAGAGGATAGTGGAAGTTCTCACCCTGGTGCAGGAAGTTGTGCAGTACAGGTCTGTCTCTGCGTCCCCACTGCCGTCTCACGGGAGGACTAGAGGGTCCAGAAATGGACAAAAGATGTTGGGACGGTCAGCAAAATGCAACACATTTGATTATCTAACGAGATGTAAAGGTTTTGTTATCAAAATGATAAAGCCAAGATGATACACATACAGCCATATATAAAATGAAAATGTTCTACAAATGTTTCAAAACTCTTCACACACACGCAAAAGCACAGAAGGAACAATAAATGCTGACATTCATCACTGTTGTAAGAACTTATTTCCGCAAGACAGGAAATTACGCTTGGTTACGGTGCCATGGAAAAAAATAAAGAATAAAATGAGCTGCATTTAAGAGTAATACTTGAAGTACATGCTGTTAGAACAATACTGAATTCCGCGGACAGCCCCATCTCTTCTCCCACAGCCACCAACCTCCACAATTTCTACCCCTCCCTACACGCTCCCCACTCTCCAAAAAAATCTTAATTAAAAGCCGAACTTTGTGACATTTGTCTCGACGTAATTAGTTTCACCAGATCTGCGCCTGTCTTTCCATGTGCCACCAATAAGTGACCTTGCTCCAGTTTTTGCATTTGGTCAGTTTCAGATCTTCACTCATGCGAGGTGTCAGCAATGTGTGAAAAAGACCTGACAAATACTTTGAGTCATTGCTACTGGTCACCAAAACCCATCTGTATTCCCCATTTGGGGAAAACAATAAACAGTGAAATACCCAGGTTAAAAGTAATTTTGATCTGTCAATGTAGCACGTATTTGCAATACAGTGATCAGTAAAACAGAAAAGAATAAGTGTGATACTGCATAGTCCATGAAATTTGGCAAAAAGACTTGGACTGGATGACCTCACTACTAACTCAGGTGCCACAAGATGCAGTTACAAAGTCTCTCATTAATGATTGTTTTAAGGTGGACAGATAATTTTGCTATTGATTTACAAATAGAAACTTGTGGAATCTGAATGACTAAAAGAGGGTACAGTTGGTCTTGCGACTTGTGTAATTATACGTTAAGATGAATTATCTACGATTTACACCTGTATAAAAATGTTACACCTCTATTCGGTTTGTGAGATATTTCATTTAAATTTTTGATCAAAGTTGTATTGTATTATATGACTATTTATGAACTATAAAGATTCATTTAAATCAGGACCTTAAGCAACAGCATAGCTAGAAACTTAGTCATGCAACTTATTTTACAATACTGTTTTGTAACCACAAAAATAATAGCCATGGTGACCATAGTTTAATCACCTGGATAGTCTTAAATTTTAGATGAAATGTCTATGCCATGCAAATAACAGTGGATAAGTATTTCAGATTATCTTACTTAAGTGATAGCTGTAAACTGTCGGTTTTAAACAGTAGTCAGCGATGAATTACTAAAGTAATTGCTATTGCATTACATTTTTTCCAGTACAATTTCACAACTTCACAGGCTGGGTCAGCCACAAAGCCAGGACCGAAAACAAGGCGTGTGAAACCACCCCTCCATTTTTTTCCCTGACACACAGCTAGGCAGTAAAATTAGGTCAGCAAAATCTACCGACAGGGACATATTGGTGGGGTTGCCAGACCCCCCATGAAATTTATTGCTGGCTGTAGGCCTGGGCTGGGTGGATTAAAAAATAATAATCAATATAATGACAGATTTCTCCTCCAAGTCTGTGAGAGAACAATTAGAAATGCTTTTGCTTTTGATGGAAAACAAAATTTTAAAATACAAATGAGCTAACGGCATCCTAAATTCTAATTTCCCTCATTCATTTTGCAATAGCAACAAAAAAATAAAATCTTAGTAAGGCTTGCTTTCCCTAAGGCGGAATACAGTGGGACACTATGCTAAAAATAAATGTACTTGCCAATTTCCACTCAGAGGCACGTTTTCAAGGAGGGTCATACTCTCACTGAACTCAATCACAATGTGGGCACGATTCAGGGGTGTAAGCACAAAAAAGGGTGTGAATTGCAGAATGCTTTGTGTGCGTCCCGATTTCAAATCAAACCAGTTGCTAAACAGCAGATATAGTGGACGTGCATCTTGAGAACCAGTAAACGCGGGCCTTCCTTTATACTTTGAGTCAGCTGACATTATGTCAGAAAGCCTCCATAGATCTTTAACCCAGAGCTATACAACTGGTCTCACAAAAGAATAAAAAAAAGGTCATTTGAAATACACTGATAATGTAAACTGATAATGTAAACATCTGCAATCATCAATGTATAAAGCTGTCTGCTGTTTTTGCTCTGATTCTATTACACAAACATTTACATATAACTGATCCATATAATTTTTCATCATAGGGTGACTGAGCAGGTACCTCTGTCACTTAACAGCTCGAAAGCTGTTTTTCTGGTCCCACCTTGGTTGGTGTTGTATTCATATTTATCCAGGTTTCCCAAGTCAACGTCTTTATGGGAAAGAATCAGGCATGTCAATGAAATGGGGTGGGTGAATTTTCACGTGGCGGATTCAATGATACACTCAATGTTTTATTTAAAAATTGTCTGCTCCTTTGAATAGTCAAATTACACATTCAAATATCCCAAATAAGCCAAACAGGCAATTCACAGTTGCACAGAAATAATTTTGTATCTTGTGAATTAGGAATATGATTAATTGCCTCCAAGGCAATTCAATTAAGATTATCGTGGGAGTGTTTTGATGCATCAAAAGTCTTTGAATCAAATCGTGATAGAAATTAATTATTCATTTCTCGATAACCTAAATTTAAACATTTCTTAACTTCACACAAAAAAAAAAAAAAATCACAAACATGACCATGGAAAACGACACACTATTAAAAGAATAGACGTCTCAGAACAGACATTTTCATTGTCTTTATCAAACAGGGAGAGCAAGCAAGCATAAATTGGCAAACAAGTCAACTACTAAACTGTAAAGAAAGCACTACTTGATTAGCCATACTCATCCAGCTTAACTAGTGGTGTGCCGATATATTTTTTTGTCTAATATCTCCAATACCGATAACTGGCTAATGTCTAAACCATTGGCCATGCTGGGGGGGTTGAGGTTCCCAGCGGTGAAATATACATATATTAGATTAGGTCAATGACATTACATCAAGGTTTTATTCTATGGGAAATAAAAGATGAAATCTGGCCTGCAGATTGATAACGAATTATAAACATGTCACAGGGCGATACTTTGAGACCTCATAAGTGGTGAATGAGCCAAAGAAATCCCTTGTCCTCCAGTACAGAAAATGGATGATTGTCCCATGCAATTATCTCCATTATTTTAGTAATTGTGTCTTTAGCTCCGATGCCGTCATCTTTGAATATTAATAAAGTTTAAATACTGGCCACAACTGACACATTGGATTGGATATCTTGATTTTCTTTAACAAATTACCAGATGATACCACTTTGTTAACCAATTTGTCATGCATCTCCAAGGCTTGCATTACTTTTTTCTTACCTAGCTAGCTACCTCAGAGTCTTGACCATAGTTACAGTAGGTAGCAAAAAAATGTCACTTTTTTGCATTACAAAAGAGGGGCATTTCCCAAAAGCATTTTAGCACAAAGAATTTATTAACTGTTAGAGTACAGTCTGCCCCCAAAAGTGCCGTAGCACAAAGATCAGGTAGCGCTTATTTTATAAATATTAATTAGCGTTCCTGAGGCAAGGGAAAGGGGCGTGTGGCACTCTCGATATCTGTGAACATGGACATAGGTCCAAATCTTTAGAGTCTCGGTGCTTCCTGTATTGCTGCAAGATATGGATGCTACCCAATGACCAAAGATAAAGACTGTACTCCCTTGGGACTGTGTTGCTTCAGAGAATCCTTGGGTACCGCTGGTTTGACTTTGTGTTGAATGAGTGGTTGCTCAGGGAGTCCCGAATGAGGCACATTACCTGCATTGTGAGGGAGCGTCAGTTACGGCACTACGCCCATGTGGCGCGTTTCCCTGAGGGTGACCCGGCTCGCAGGATCCTCATTGCTGAGGACCCAAGCGGCTGGACCAGACTGAGGGGACGCCCACGTAACACCTGGCTGCAGCAGATAGACGGTCACTTCCACAGGGTAGCAATAGACCGCGTATCGGCCTGGGGAGGGATGCCAATCAGGATCCCGGCTAGTTTCATCATGAGGTGGGTGCGGCAACATGCTGCACCAGTGCAAGCTCCCCAGCCTGGCCAGACCGTGCCATGCTACTTTACAGAACTGTACTTTGCATGTATTCCTACATTATGTGAACTTGAGTAAACACAGCAGTATCTTTAAGGAGGATTTTGCCCCCTGGAATCAATAAGATTCTGACATTACAGATCAATGCAGTTGAATCACCACCTTAATAACCAATTGATCACAATGCATCAATGCATCTTAACAGCCTTACTGTACATTATTGCAAACACTTAAAAAAAAAGGAATCAGTTTCTAACATGTTTTATTTATTTTTTTTAAATTAAAGCATTTATGTTCCTCCTTAACATATTAAGCTTATGCTCATTTCTAAGCAAATTCCATCCTTTTAACATATTTACCATGAATGATATCATCATGTCAGGGATGGGGCAAAGTCAGATGACAACCTCGTTGACTTGAGGTTACTTGTGCCTTGTTGCCAGTCATACAATAGGTGAGATTTTGTTCATCGCCTGTTCTCACAAGCACAACCGCCAATGACAAAAAACCCTGTTGTAGCCCTTCCCAAACCTGCACCTTAAGTGTATTATGTGTGTATATGATCTGCATTTATATACATCCACAAAGAGATATTATATACTATATTTTTAAAACGTACGATCCTTCTCACCATCCCTTACTAATAGGATCCACACAATGATGTTTAGGAAGTTTATTACCGGATAAATTCCATGCACCCATTTTAATTGCAGCTTATCTGTATGTTTTCAGTAGACAGAAGCCTATGAGCCCATGCAGGATACACCTTGGTTGTGTAACACACTAAGGGCAATTTAGAGTTGCCAACTCAACTACAATGTATGCTGTTGGATTGTAAAAGGAGTGTCACCATGTGACAAGCAACATGACAGCCAAAATACTATGTGAATAAACAGGCCGTGCCAAGCATCAAAGGCTGCGATGACTCCAAATAAGACTTCATCATAAATAAATACCTCCCAAATATCTCACAAATTAGATAGATGTTTTGAAATATTTGCTAAAGTTGATTTATGCATTTACATAGAAATATGAGCATGGATTTGAATTATGGTGCGGAAACATTATCCTATAAAAGTTTAAATGGCTTGCTGGTATCTAAAAAAAAAAGGACTACGTGCACACAAAAAGAACACTTTTCCTATTAAGTGCTACATTCGTTCCTCTTATGGTATTTTAAAGATTACAGAAAGACATCTCCTGTTTCTAAGCTAGACCACTTTAAAGTACTTAATTTTTTTAAATAATCATATTTGTATTATGACAAATTACTGCCTGTAAAAACGCTACGTAAGTTGTAAAGAATTCTTTATTTACAAATTTATTTAATAGATATAATTATCACAGGAGTTCGACGATTACGTATGGGGATGGCTTCCGGATAGCGAGTTGCAGCACACATCAAATAAATAATTACCCGAGCGAGTCTTCGGCGACGGACCGACAGTCTATGACAACATGTGTTCAAATGTCTCTCCGATTGCAGGGATTGGATGTAACAGGGCGGGTGCAATTATCTGATTGGGTTTGCCAACAGCTTGACAGACGTGACAAGTTTTACAATGGCGTTTCACGTCCGAATTAACTCCCGGTCAAAAGAAATGCTGCAAAACTCGGGACAAGGTTTTCCGGATACCGAGGTGACCTGAACACGGGTGATCATGAGCTAAGGACAACACATAATCACGGTACTCGCACCTGGAACACCCCAGCACTAATTGTTGTTTCATTTTACCCTTTTGTGTCGACTTCTTAGCTTTGGGTTGTTTTCGGTGGATGTTTCTTTGGCCTTTATCACTCCTGACGTTCGTTACACCTGGTGTTTGTGAAAAACTATAAAAACCATAAAAAAAAGACCCCCTTTGTGTCCCGTGTTCCCTTCTCCTAGCTCTGGTTGCCTTGTCCTTCCAAATCCCTCCTTCCCTTCCACACTGTTAGCCTCCAACCCCAGACTGGAGCGCAACAGATGTTTTTTTACGGACAGCATCTACAATTAGTAAAGTAGCAGCAACCAGTTTCTGGAGCAATTGGGGTTAATGGCCCTACAGTGAAAACAGAAATAGGCCCCATGTGTCATTACATTATTGTAACCGCATTATTTATATCATGCATTTCAACAATACTGAAATCATCCATTACATAATATATGAGAGAAAGCACCAATCCGATACCCACTACCGACTGCGGGTCGACACGGGAAAAAATGCTGAGTCGGATCTAGGGGCATGGGGGAATAAGACACTAATTTTCCATTTGAGACAGATCTAGCCTGAAAAACCACAAAAATGGTTAGCACAACACTGTTCTTACTACTATGATCCTCACAATGATGCCTAGGACGTTTATTACTACCTGTTTTCCATCCACCCATTTTATCATCTCGACCGTAAACAGAAGTGAGAGTAACGTGATGGCCAGTTCAGCAAATGATGTGCATCAGAGTTGTCAGCCTTGTGGAAACAGAGTAACCCCTTCACACTTGCACGTTTGACATTCGCGGTTTTGGCTATACGCGAATTGGCTGCAAAAAATTAAACGGGAATATTTTTGGGGTTTGCCAAAAGATAGAAGAAACTCACAGTCAACATGTAAGCCAAAAACAATACTGAAAATGATCTGGAACACATAACATTATCTAATACGGATATATTAGTAATACATAATATCTATTAGCATAAGTGCGTACCATGTCGTTAATATTTAAAGTCTTGGCTTCAACGCCTTAGTCTTAGTCTTAGTCCCAGCCTCACAACCAGCTGTGACAATGAACTCTTGCATTTCTCACAGTACTATTTGTGATTTTTCACATTTGTGGGTATCTTCTGCCCGTAACCCTTGTGAATGTGAGGGGATTACGGTACTTTATGCTGAAGGAAGAAAAGAGCAAAACCCCATAGCAGAGGTCAGCCAAAAAAATAGACCAATGTTTAAGCATTTTATGGCAATCGGCCATCAGCTAATTAATCAGACTACATGGCCAATACAGTGATGGCTGGGTGGAACACTCACTTCGTCAGTGCTGTAATGTGGTTTATCAGCACGCACAGCAGTGAAGCTGCATGACAGCCTGAAGCAAGTTCTAAATTCCTGTGTGTGTGTGTGTGTGTGTGTCTGTCTGTGTATTTTTTTATTATACACATACATGCACACACACACACACACACACACACACACACAACATGGTTTTCAGACATATTCTTTATAAAGTTTGGTTAATTGCTACTTAAAAAATTTATCTGTGCTCCTTTGTATATTTTATACCAGAGACTTAAATGCACTTGAAAAGAAATTCTTATACAGTGACATTTTTATGATTGATTTCTTAATTATACTTAATTTGGCAACAGACTGCACAATCTCCACTTTAAGAAATATTTCTGTTCATTTTTGTGAAAGTTGTTACTGAATAAAACGAAGAAGCAGACTTGTGTAAATCATGGCTGTAGATTGTTTCTTGTAGTCTAGTAGCACAGATTTTGTTTAAGAAACATGACCATATTATTTCTGTTCTTAGCATATTGAAACAACACTGCTACAACACTAAATGCAGAGAGTTTACCATGCTAACTGAAATGTACTGATACAAATCTTACTCAAATCTAAATGCAGATACATTTAATGCTTAGTAGTTGACAAAGGAGAAAAAATCTCAGATTGGCATTAGTATCGGCAGACAAAATTTTAATATTGATATTGGGATCAGACTAGAAAAAATATCATGCCATCGCTATACTATAAAACAATAATACTTTTGACTTTCATATTGTCAGTGCAATGGCAAAACAATAACAGTGACCACACAAAAGATACGGTAAAATTCTCTTGAAAGCTGGAAGATATATTATTTTTGAAATAATCAGAAATTGAGAAATTCGGTCACTTTTCAGACAGTTATTCTGCATATACATTTACCTCTGCATAGGAAACTTTACAAAGAATGTTCACAGCTGAGGATTTAAATAAAACAAAAATACAGGCAGAAGCTTAGACAGCCAGCACAATGTTCTTGCAACAATGTTGCAATCTTCAAACAGCATTACACTGAATTGCAGGAACAACTTAGTAACTTAGCTGGAATTTTTATTATTATTTGCTATTTAAAAGATGTAAAATCAGAAACACACCAAGAACGTTTTTATATGCAGCTGCTTCACATTGGCCATGAAACAAGACAGGACACTGACCTTCTCCTGAGATGCACTGGGGTGTTGCAAGGCTCCCCCAGGAACCTCCTCTGATTTAAGGGGGCTATTGGTGGCCGCCTATTGACTGCGATTTCCCATGGTCGCATTGGTGACGTCGTGGGGACGAGTCACACTCAGGAGCAGCAGAACAACGGTGCTTGAGGCACTTGAGTCTCTGAGCCTCAGATTGTCTTCACTCTGGGTTCAGAATAAAACACTAACTTCAGGCAACGTTTCTACAAAGAGTATTTTTCACAGGTATACAGTACCTCCCCAATACATTACTAGGGTAACTACAAACCACTTGTGTATTTTTATTAAAGCCATCTGAATAATACGTCACACAAAATTACAGCTAGCAAGCATTTCATATTCAAACTTTTTTATTGCATGAGGCATGTGCCTCAAAATTTTGTTAATTTTCACTTTATTCGAAAGAAGGAAGAGGCCATTGCTTATTAATCTGAAAATAACTCTTGGTGTTCTTTTATTTCTAAGAGCATCCAACTGTAGAAAAAAAAACTGCTAACCAAGTGCATCAACAACATTTATAATTGAGCATCGCTAATTGTGTCACATAGTATTTTAACTATTTGAATAGTTGCAGATATCCTAGATCATGTAGCATTTTTAAAAGGAAAGCTTTTTATAAGTTAGGGTGAAACTAACACACTTAAGCAGTTTAATTTCAAGAAGCAATAAACTCTGGACTTTTAAAAAAAAAATGAAGAAGACCTCATGTGGTCACCTGACAGCATCTAGTACGTTTTAGTAATGTGCAAACAGTTGAACCGTGTCATAACCTTGCCCCTAGCAGATGGCTAGAATATAAAATCTCTTAGTTGCTCTCATTATATCTATTTGACCTCAAAATACATCTATATATGAACCTTATGTTCCAGGGAGAAAAGCACCTTGTAAAGGGGGTTTGTTCAGATTTGCTCTCAATAAGAGCCCCGGCAAATTAATAGATGAAAAATACAAGTTAAAAATGCAAATGTCCATGCAAGAAACCCTATCATTCCATCTACATTTCTTAAAAGTAAAATGTGACGATATGAGACAGACTTACCACAAAATGCCCTCGAAAGATTAAGCATGATTATTTCAAAATCTCAGTAATGACAAATAGTCACATGCCACTATATCAAATTCAGCATAAGCTTGTTCAGTATGGGTTGACCGTCTATTTTTATGGTCAAGCAACTGAAGGGTGACCAGTTAAATAATGAATTTTGGCTCAAAAGCACCTGTAGCTCTGCTATGTATTTCAAATTGAAAAATCATCCGGAACTGTAAGACTGCTGTAGAATAGCCAGGCACATGTTGACCAGCACATACAGCACAACTGGGCAAAAACCAGCCCATGGGCCCTTATACCTTTACTGACCTGCATGATGATTAAAATGGAAAAAGGGAGGGGGGGAGTTTTTTATACAAGTTTAACATGAAAAATGCAGTGGTTCTACTGATTGCTTTATGTATTCCCTAAATAGGGAAAAGTAAACTCTAACAAGTCTTCAACTGTAGCTTCCATGAGACATAAAAATAGTCATGTTGACACAGGGAAGCTTGGATTTAGCCCTCCACAGAAAATCATTGCCCAGTCCTGACATATGTGAAAGGGAACATTCAAAGAAATCGCCCTAAAACGCAATTCATGTCAGACACATTCTCTTTAAACATGTACTTGCTTTTTTTGGTATTTAAAGGCTGTGTCAAGCTGTCGGATGCAAGTATAGAAACCCAGCATGTTACCGTTTCTGAAGCTGCAATGACAAATGTATTTGTTTTTGCCAACTTATTTTAAATCAGCACCAGTTACATCATGCTGAGAGGATTTTAAATATAGTTTCCATCAGGGAAAAAACCTCAGAACCAAATTCATCACAACAGATATCAGATAATCGTAATTCCTGGGGCTCGCGAGACAACAAAATCACATTAATGTCACATTAAATAAAAAGAATAAATTGATATTTCTCAAAACTTGCCTATTGATTTCTAATATTTATTAGCAAAAAGGCCTACACTAGGCAATACGCAACATTCCACCCTCTTGCATAGTTTCAGTGAGCCCAGGTAACCTGCAGTGTTAGTGTTCATCAGGTCACCAACTGGAATATCCATATTTAAAAAGGGTCCGCTTTCACTTGCAGATGTTGTATTATAAATGACTTTTTCACATCTTTAAACAACATTATTCTGAAATAAGGACGAGGTGACTGTATTAATATAGATCATGTTCATATGTCCATATACACTGCTTACATCAACAATGGCAATTTATGGATTAAAAAGTAAAAACTATGTACAATCAATGAGACGAATTCTTAAATGTCGAATCAAACAAGGGACTGTTTACCACTAACCACTGTGGTAATATTCTGACAATTCCGTAGCTGTCCTAAATAGCTAAAGACCTCAATCTCTCTTTGCTCCACTTACATTAATGCGCAAGTAAAAATATACAGCAATAACATAAAAAACAGCACTAATAACCTACAGCTTTCAGTGTACAGTACGATGCGTACAATACGCACAGGAAACTCCAGAAGAGTTGGGTGTATAATTTCGGAGGCAATGGAGTCTCCATATCAGCCATGGGTCAGGCTGGAGGGAAAGGGGACACTGCCGCTTTAAGGCCAAGCAGGAAAGGCTGGCCGAGCCATGTGCGTCTCCAACAGAAACAAAGCAATAACAAAGAAAGCAGCCGCGCAAATAAATATCTTCACGCTTTCCCAAAGTTTGCGGGTAAAATGCATTTTTCCCGAAAAAAAAAACTTTACCCCAACCTCTACCCTTGCAGAATTACTATAGGCGGACTGTTAATTAACGAAGTAAACACAATATTTGAGGCGACATCCCCCCCCCCATGCCATTAGCAAGCTTTAAACAAAAGGCAGTCAAACCAGCGCACGTGCCGTGCCAACAAAACCTTGTTCCACTTGTTAATTGTGCCCAACTAATTTCCGTATTAATTACGGCGGAATCAAAGCAGCTGATATCGATCGGATCACAATAAATGCATTTCTTTAACATACAAAACGACTGCTAATTTCATTATTCACCTTTTACCAAACTGAGTAATATATACACTCACCCTTGGATTAGTTCCGGATAATACGTCATATATTTACAACAATAGGTGCTTTGTAGCGTTTGTTATATGGTTATTATTTCATTAGTCTCCTTAAAGCTTGCTCGTTATGTAGCATTTCGGCTTTAGCCGTTTATGCCATTAGCTTTCAAACTAGAAGATTATCTGCGAGGACGCATCACTTTAGATAGTAAACGAGTAAAAGTAAACGAACTGACGTGTTCTTTTTGTCTTGGAAAAGTTGGACGAACACGTATCAATTTCCCAGTTTCTTTGTTTGCGTTGTTTTGCATTAGCGAGATAAAAACCCGACAGTTACCCAGCTAGGCACTTCCCTTTCGGCTGCTTCTCGGAAGATGCTCTAAAATCCTACATTCACACACGAGATTAACGGAAGATATGGAGTCCCACTCCGTTTTCATGCCCGTTGAAAAACGGCCTGCTAAATGATTATCTTTGAATATTAAAAATTTGTATTCCAAAAGCAGTTTAATTCACAGCATTCTTCTACGCGTGCAGTCGCTGGCCGCGATCGCGGGTACACCCCCACTGCAGACGCAGCGAGCCCCTGACGTCACGCCCGCGCTGCGTAAGCAGCGACAACTTCGAGGCCTCGTAGAAATTACAGAGGAACTAGAAGTCAAGACAGAAACGGACATCAGATCGGCATTAAGAATATGTTACCGAGTAGATATGACAGCGACAAATATATCGATTCTTTTTCTCATATGACCAGTTTTAATTTAAGGCTAGAATAACATTCTGCTGTCGATGAATAAAGCCTACACTGCTATTACGCTAAACAAAAAGTCACACTACAATAGGGACAGCTGGGTGGCTAAACGGATAGCACTCTGGCCTTAAACGGCTAACCTCTAGCTCTGGGGTTCTGAATATCACTTCTGCTCTGTCTATGTGGAGTTAGCATGTTCTCCACATGTTGCATGGGCATCCTGTTCAGGGTACCCCAGCCTTGTGCCCTATGCCATCTACTTTAGGCTCCAGCCCCTTCTCCAACCCTGACTGATACATGTGGTTAGAAGACAGATTAATGGAATATGTGTTTCAGCAGTTAAGTAAGACAGTGGATGGATTTTTAGCATACAATGAAAAGTGCAATTAATATTTTGATGTAACATTATACTATCCAAAAATGTTTGAAAAAGAACGATGTCATTACATTCCTGTTAAGCCAAGAAGCCGTCTCTACTAGAGCCGCAAGCCACACCTGTTTCTTAACCACAAAAAAAAAATGCAAACACTGCATTAAAACTACAGTAGTGCTTCTGTATTCTTAAAAACATAAACCTGAATCTTTGTCCATGCTACCATTCCCTCTCTGTGCAGGATCAAGAGAATATATTCTTAATTTGTTGGTGATTGCCCATCACTGAACAGTAATAAGGGGTGGAACAGCATCTAGCGCTGCTGCTTCACGCCTCTGGGATTTGAATCCCACCTCTGTGTGTGGAGTTTGCATGTTCTCCTCATACAATTTCCTTCGGCCATTCTGGTTTGCTCCTGCTATACAAACACAGTTGGGTAACCGGCAACTCTATATTGCTCATGGTGTGTGATTTTGCATGGCTGCACGCACGTGTCCTGCAACAGACCGGCATCCCCACCAGGGTCTATCCCAGACCTGTGCACTAACTCTGACCAGGATAACCAGTTAGAAGATGGATGATGATTATTATTATTATTATTATTGTTGTTATTATTATCAAGCAAATACCTTTAAACCACTACAACTTACTTGAATTCGTTTCAGATTCCCATCTACAGTCACAATTTGGGTTGACCAATTTGGTGAGAAGCACAACAACTGCACAAGTAATACCACTACTGGTTACATTTGCCTACTAGCAACCGCTCAACTACCATTTTATCTTCTTTTCAAAAGTAGATTATGTATCATTATTAGTACTAGGTGGACATTATTTAATAGTGACAATTTATGAATCTGAAATAAGCCCCAGATACATAATGGATTTGAAACCTGTCCCTAAACAAGCTTTTTTCCCTAATCTTAAAATCCCATAAGATATCAGTTGCACAGGGATGTAGCCAAACAATTATACTTTTCAGTGTACATCAGTCCCCTTAATGAATTAACGTAATATAACAAAGACAAGAAACTGGCGCGATGACTTTTTTTCTACCATGCAACAGCCAAATATTCAGTCCTACTTGTCACCTACTACTTAGTCTGGCAGTTATTTTCAGTCCTCATTCAAAACCAAGTAGCCTTAAGATAATAAAATCGTCTGCTTATGCAAACAATACCAGCATTGTCTGCAGAACAATTGCACCGAGAGGACTACACTAGTCATGTTGCCAACTACCCCTTGATGTGCCACAAATGTGGTTTGACTATAAATCTCTAGAATACCCTACAACTAGTTATGTAATAATTTTGTATGTTTCTATTTAAAATCAGGCAGCAGGATGGCTAAGTAGGTACCACTGCTGTCTCAGAACTCCAAGGCTGGGGGTTTGAATCTTTGTGTGTGTGTGTGTGTGTGTGTGTGTGTGTGGCGTTTTCATGTTCTCCCTGTGCTGAACAGGTTTCCTCCCAGAGTTAAAGGGCATGCTGTTAGGCTAACTGGTGTCTGTAAATTGCCCAAAGAATGTGACTGTGTGTTCAAGTTCATGCATGTATGTGCTTATGATGAACCTGCATCCCATCCAGCGTGCACCCAAGCATTGGGCCCTGTGTCCCCTGGGAGAGGCTGCAGGCCCAACTGTGAGCCTGAGCAGGCTAAAATGCTTTGGAGATGGATGCACATCAAATAGTCATTTAGAGCATCAACCTACGATTTTTAAAATTTAGAATCGTTGTATTCATTGTGATGATAAACTTCAGTTTTTTGTATCTGCTATTTAGCTTACTGATTTTCTCTTAAAAAGTAACACTAGGGCTGCCCAATGCAGTCTTCTGCATTTTACATAGATTCACCATAACTAATCACTTTCACACCCAAAATTTAATTTTGGTCATTCTATTTTGGTAGAACGTGAAGAAATTTGAACCAGTCTTAACATATGAACCATTCTCCTCATTAAATATTAAAACGTGATTATTGCTTAATGAGGAAGGAGACTGACAGTTCATACTGACACTCTGTACTCAATTCAGATTTAGAGTGACTACAAAAGAATTATTTTCTTTTGATGCCACCCAATTTAGCGGCTATTGGGAAGGACCTCTAGAGGTGCCATCTCAACAAAAAAACAACATCAGACCTTTATATAAGAATGACAAAGCAACTTTGGTGCAATAAGTACTGCAGATTTCACAATTTGAATAAATAAGTACACTAATAAATAACAGTGAATTTAAGATGAAAGGCCTCACAGTCAGTCCTGTTATGCAAAAAGGTCAGTAGAATGCTGTCCTCAATATCCTTAATTGCATATTCTTTCAGCTACAGTGAACTGGGTGTGTGAATTGGTTCCTGTTTTCTGTCATCACTCTCATCAGTAACATTAAACTGGTGGTCTTTTACACATTGTTGCGCAAGAAGGAAATTTCCTTTTTTGTGTAATATAATTTTACTAAATAGTAATGAACAATATATTTCTCACTCAAATACTCTACATTTCTCTTTCTAAAAAAATGATACGTTTTAACATTTTGCTTCCACAAGAAATTAATGGAGGCCATTTGTTTGTCTGTCCAGATGTTGGCAAAAGAGAAACTGTTTCAAGAAAAGGAATAGCATTTTATGAGGACACTTAAACAGCTCTGAAGCTATGAAAAAGTTCTCTAAGTAAATGTAAATGTAAATTATAGAGCAGGTCTGAACAAAATACCAAGGGGATTATAGAGCAGAGGATTGTAAAGTCTAGTAAGCAAAAATGGAATGCAATTCCACACCCCCAACACCAATCAGTAGATGATATCCTACACATCAAGAAAAAACAGTATTGCACAATGTAATTGACAATGCTGGGTTGCAATTGTTCTCTCCATTTTCTTTGGGAAGTTAAATAATAGTTAAAATTCAATGCCAACATTCGTACCTAAGACATGGTCTTGATCGTCTTCTACCATAGAGCTAGGTAACTATATGACTATGCTACGAAAGTTACTTTAAAACATGACCCTTGCTCTCTTCAAGTTATTAATATTTACTTCCAAACTGTATAGAGTAAGTAGTTACTTTAAATGTTGTTGAAATGAAGCTGTAGAAGCCATAGTTTTCATTGCCTTAGTCATTAAGTATACTATACACAGACAGTGACAGTTTCTGTTGTACAAGTTTATCAAGAGAAGCTTAACTGTGAGCAAGTAAGTATATTGCAAGTTTCCCATCACTATTTATTAGAAAAAGTGATTGTCCTGACAGAAACCTGCGGTATACCACTGCTTAAACTGAATTCAAGCAAAATGCTTCTATGACCATATTCAAATCAGCATTGTAATAATTCAATGTCTATCCTGAGAAGCACATAAAGGTCAAAATGTCAGGGCACTCTGGGCTAAACCCACAGTGCAACTCATAACCCTAGAATTGTGAAAAGTAACAACCGTACCTGCATACAGTACTACATTCTCTTTTTAACTGCATTTTACTAGTATTTCTTTATGATTTATGTATACAATGTTTGAGACTATATCTGTTCATGTAATACTTTGTTAATTCTAGACTTGTGTAAATAAGTAGCAGTCCAGTACGCCTTTATACAATTTAAATGAAAGTGACCATCAAATATGGTCATATAATTCTTAACAGAATCAGAGTATCATTTTATAGCAAAAATATTCAGCACAAATTATTTGTACTGATTGTTTGATACTACTTGGAGTCATTACTAACTACTGCAAAGTTGTATACTCTGATCTGAACTTTTTGCACATCTAACACAATACAGAGCATGAAATTGAAACCTAACAAATGCAAGTAAAAAAAAACAAAAAAAAACACATTAGTTCTACAGGCAAACAAAAATTAGAAAAACCATGTTAGCTTCTGCTTTTTTGTTTCCAACAATAAAAATGTGTATAATTAGCAATTAGATATTTAACAATACAATATTTATATAAAATGAACCTACAACGCTAAAGTGCAACTAAATTATGGAAAAAATTGATCGTTCTAATAATACATTTACAGTAATTTCAAGAAACCACAAAATTAGAACGTACACGTCATTGTTTGCTATAGATATTCGGAATAATACTTGGAAAAAAAAACTAAAAGCAGTGTACAATTATTTGTTTATACGTTGGGCTTATTCAGTCGTACAGGTATTTTTAAAAATTATATTACAACTTTAAGAAATGAAGCCAATGTAGCGGTAAGTGAGAGAGCGAATCATATCATTTGCTCAGATAGCGACACATACATCACAGCGTTAATTAAGTGCTTGGCCCACTGAGCAATTTAATTCAAATAAAAATAGTTGCAACCCATATAGGCTAGCCTAACAGTTAACACGTAGGGTAGAATTTTAAGTTCTTTTCATTAGAGTCCGTTTTTTAATATAGATGTCCTCTCCTGTGAGATATCGCAATAACCTAGATAGGATATTCTGTAGCAGTTTATGAATAAATTTCCATGCAATGTCAGTTATGCACTAGGCTCTCTCTCTCTCTCTCTCTCTTTATATATATATATATATGTATATATGTGTGTGTGTGTGTATGTATGTATGTGTGTGTGTGCGCGCGCGTGTAATTCGAGACTAGGGACATGTAAATTATATGACTGAAGTAAAGCACGTGACATCGGCGCCTTATTATTTTCATATTAGCACGCCTTAATGTCGCTATACCTGAATATATAAAAGGCCTCTCCACTGTATCTGAAAGCCCAGCAATGTTGCCGGCGTGACAATGTTAGGGAGGAGACAATGCATCCGAAAACGCTTATTGTCCCTCGGTTCGAAATGATCCATTATAACAGGACCGACTACAGTGGAGGCGCCTTAGTGATTCAGCGCTAGCAGAGTGTCCGGTTAATTTTAACAAAGAGCAAAACGTAAACATTACAGCATAGCTCGCTACAAAACAAGGAGGGGCTCAAGGCAAGGGGGAAAAGACAAGCACAGAAGCAAAATGCAACCCTTAGAAAATCTGATAAGTACCTTGAAACCAGGCGTAAAAAAACCCCGGGGAAAACTGCAAATGTCGACACGACACAAAAATGTAGCTCAGAGTCGATTACCTGATTGTTAATTTGCAAGCATTTTTCATTGATTGCCCCCCTTCTAATTCTTCACATCTCTTTTACATTTTCAGTGCATCGGTATTATCTTGAGCTGTTCCCGTAAATGGAACATTCCGTGGGTTTCACCACTGGTGTTGTGAAAAGGTACAAACGTTTACACCAGTATTCAAAAATAGTCGGTGCCTATATTACACAAGATAATTATGTTACAGAACAAATCTAAAATTTTAAATATTACTGTCCAATGACCGGCGAAGACTCTGTGCACATCCGTATATATATTTCCCGTGTCGACAGTTTCTCAGTTTCACCTTCTTCGATGAAATTTTGAGGGAGCGCACTGTTATTGCACGGTTACCGTAAAGATTGTATTAATGCGTTCGACTTGTCATGTTTTTGTTATCTAGAAGAAAGTCTTGCTAGTTACTCAGGTATTAAAACATATATATAAAACCTCAGAATACACAGTTTTTTTGTGAGGCAGATTTCTCCCCTATAGGCAGTTCGTGTGAGATCGCCTCTGCTTGTTCCCATCTGTAAGTTATTAATTTGCCGTTCAGTATAGTGCGTACAATAGCACCCGCCTTCTATGCACACCGCACTGAGAATCACTGAGGTCATTCCTTTTCAGTTTTATTACGCAAGCACCCCTAGAACCGCAGTATTTATGTGGCTTCTGGCATTTTAATTAAATTGCTAATGAAAGATCTCCTAGTCGCATATGCATTGTTTCAGAATAATTAACATGTCTTTTAAAATCATTTAAATAAATCCATTTGTACAAATTGTTTTTGTGTGAATATCAGAACTAAATACAAAAAGACAACATACCTTGGTCCACGTCTGGAATAAAAAGTGCATACTTCTAACATAGAACTTATATACAGACTAGTACTGCATCCTCTATTTTCACATGTACATAGATGCAGACATGCTTGCTGTCCAACATTGAAGGAGAGAGTTTGATATGATGGGGACAAGGGGTCTAGGAAACAGGAAAGTGTACTCCCCAGAATTTAATTTTGCTTCATTCATCCCTCCAAAAAAAAAAAAACAATATAAAACTCTTTTCTTACACAACTTAATAATTTAATGTTCTGTTTATTGTGCAGTGAATGAAGTTGACCTCACTGGTGTGATGTCACAGATACCACCCAGACAAAATCTAAACCTATGACCCAAGGGGCTGGAGGGCATAGTTTGCTTCACTGAGCCATCACACCTCCCTCGTTGCTTTTATGTACATGATTTGGTGAAGTAATATATGAATGTTCAACATAATTTAAAATATTATCTAATCATTATGATGGTAGCACATACCACTTTCATTTGATGGTTGAAGGGTGCCCACGAGGTGACACTCCTCTGGTCATGGGTGACTTCAATGTGACCACTGGTACTGACAGGGCTGGCTGTGAGGAGTCCACATGGGTCTGGAGACCGGGGTGAAAGTGGCTTCATGTCCCTTGACTTTGCAAAAGGTCAGGGGCTGCGGGTCACTGGATCCTTGTTCCAGCACCCTGAGCTGAATCGTTGTACTCAGTGCTCCAGTACTGGTGGCAGGGACGGATTACGGACCGCTGCCCAGGGGCCCTTGGGGTGCAGGGGGCCCGTGGGCCCTAGCCTAAAACATTTTGCAACGCTTATCAACAATGTATTTTCGTTTGTCTATTTTAGAGGGCCTACATTCTTTGATCCTCTGCCTACAAG
>JAABNX020000002.1:8114388-8142854 GCA_015163995.2 Mormyrus lacerda | reverse complement strand
TCTTTGATCCTCTGCCTACAAGGGCCCCTGACCCTATAGGGCCTCTGATGGAAACATAGAGGGAGGGCGTTTGGCTGCCAAGGGCCCTTGAATTGTGATGGTTGTGGTGGTGGTGCTGGTGTTGGGGGGGGGCCTCGCAAACGTTTTGCCCAGGGGCCCACACAACCCATAATCCGTCCCTGTCTGGTGGTGCGACAAAGGAGATCAATCACATCTTTGCAGGCAGGCTCATTAGCTTAGGTCCATTGAGCTACCAGATACTAGTCGAATGAAACTGGTCCTTGGAGACTCGCACTCAGAACAGGTGATGGAACAATACTTATGAACGACACTGCAGTTATGACCCGCTGGGCTACTTTGAGCAGCTGTTTAAAGTTATCCTCTGGCTAGAATGTTGGCCATCTCTGGGTCCACAGTTCTTGAGGTTAATCCTCCAATTAGCTGTGAACCACCCAATTTCACTGAGGTTGCAAGAGTGCTGAACCAGCTGGGGATAGGGAAGGCCACAGGGATTGGTGGTATTCAGGGGGAAGTTCTCTAGGCCATCTTAGGCAAGGCTGTCCTTCTGGCATTGCAAGTAATCTTTACTTCCATAAGTGTCATCCCAACTGACTGGATAACGGGACTTATTGTCCCAATCTGGAAAGGGAAGGGTAATCACCTGGATTGCAGCAACTGCAGGGGGATATCACTGCTCTCGGCGCTGGGTAAGGTTCATGCTAGGGTCATCTTCAACAAGATCCATGATCACTTGTTTGCTTATCAGTAACCGGAGCAGTCTGGTTTTACACCTAAGAAGCCTACCATCAATCACATCCCAACACTGACGGTTGCCATCGAGCACAAACGAGAACATTAGCAGTTTCTTCGCAGCCTTTGTCAATCTTTGAAAAGCGTTCGACGCAGTCAATTGAGCTACCCTTTGGGACATTCTGAGACTTCATGGGATCCTGAAGTTGCTGGACATCATTCCCAGCCTGTACACTGGTACTGTGAGTGTTGTGCAGAGTGGAGACAGAACCTCTGCATTCATCCCAGTTGATTTTGATGTTCATCAGGGGTGTGTTCTTGCTCCTACTCTGTTCGGTACTTGCATAGACTGGATGTTGGGCAGAATTGTGGGGTTCAGCAGCTATGGGGAATCTGGTATTGAGGAAAGATTTACCGATCTAGACTTCGCTGACAAAGCTGTGATTTTCACTGAATCAATGGAGGATCAGTGAAATGATCAATGATCAGGGTTCTCAAGAGACTGAATAAGAGACTGAGCAAGTAGTGTCTGGGCTTGCAAATGTCCTGGATAAAAACTAAGATACAGGCCTTTAATGACCTCTTGGACACAGCCTTCAGCAATAATTCTCTCTGTGGAGAGAATGTCGACCATGTCTCTGGTGACTCTTCCTATGAAGTCAGCAGATGGATTTGGAGAGTATGGGAGAGCATGGGGGGGTCATGAGGTCACTGGAAAGGGGTGTATGGTGCTCCCAATATCATCATAAGAGGACAAAAATCAAAGCCTTTAAAGTCCTGGTGCTCCCTGGCTGGCTTTCTGGCTGTGAGACATGGATGCTACCCAGTGACCTGAGATGAAAACTGGACTCCCATGGTATTGTGTCTCTTCAGAGAATCCTTGGGTACCGTTGGTTTGACTTTGTGTTGAATGAGTGGTTGCTAGAGGAGCCCCGAATGAGAGACATTAACTGCATTGTGGGGGAGCGTCAGTTACGGCACTACGCCCATGTGGCGCATTTCCCTGAGGGTGATCCGGCTCGCAGGATCCTTATTGCTGAGGACCCGAGCGGCTGGACCAGGCCGAGGGGACGCCCACATAACACCTGACTGTGGCAGAGAGACAGCCATTTCCAGAGGGTGGGACTGAACCATGTGTCTGTCTGGGGGGAGTCGCCAGCCGGGATCCCAAGGTGTTTTGTTGTGTGGTGGGAGCGGCAGCGGACTTTACCAGTGCATGCTCCCCAACTTGACCTTACCTGACCTGACACTTTTGTGACATTTACATGTTAAATAATAAAAATGGAGCACAGCTAGATATGGTACTTGGAATTGTTTTGTAATGTGCTAATATATGTTTCTTTTTCACATCTTTATAAGAAATGCGTAACAGATAATGCAGCTATTTATGTCCTATTTGTTAATTTATATTCTACACTAACCTTTTTGTCTTATTCTTGTTACTTTGACTTTTTTGTCTGCTGCGAATGAATAAATTGCAAATATTTTTAATGTCATTTTCATTTTTAAAGTGATCATTAATCCATTTATGCTTCATAACATTTAACATTGTTAAAACCTTGAAAATATTTAATGTTTGTGATATGTAATGCTTGTAATATTCTAACTTGTTGGTTTTAGGTAAGTTAGAGTGAACAAAAAAGCAAAGATGCAGATGCGCACATCTACAGCTACAGTATTCAGACAGATTTACATCAGTCCAGGCAGTTAAATATTCAATACCAAATTTATCAACCTCACCCTGCCAGCAGTGTGTTGAATAACAGACCTGATAAGTTCATTTCAGACCTCAAACTCAAAGAAGGGCTAAATATTTACATAAATACTTGCTATCCTGAAATCATCTTGGGCTTGGATTGGACGGATCAATGGAGTTTCTGGCATGCAGCTTTGAAGGTAAGAGCCATTTAATTAAGCCTTCTGGTGAAAGTGTCAATGTATTCTGTATGTCCTGTAACATGTACAGTGTGCCCTTATCCCTAAGAGTTTTGGCAATTCTGTATCATTTAGTACCCAATAGGCATTGGATATACCATGTAACATTATTTATTTATAAAATAATTTATTATTTATCAAGAAGTTAATGTGAGGTACTGAAAACCAACATATTCTATGGTTCACTAAGATCATGTTGAGTTCTCTTGTCCTAGACTCTTCTGACAGAATTACTGGATGGCTGTGTTGAAGTCATTTGGTGTTGAAGGAGATAAAAACACAAGAACATAAGAACTATACAAACGAGAGGAGGCCATTCGGCCCATCAAGGTCCCTTGGGGAGAACTTAACTAATAGCTCAGAGTTGTTAAAATCTTATCTAGCTCAGATTTAAAGGAACCTAAAGATGTTAAAATATTGAAGCAGCATCTCAAGACATCAGCCAGGAAGTTAAAGCTTGGGCGCAAATGGGTTTTTCAAATGGACAATGACCCTAAGCATACTGCAAAATTGGTTACAAAGTGGCTTAAGGACAACAAAGTCAATGTTTTGGAGAGGCCATCACAAAGCCCTGATCTTAATCCCATAGAAAATTTATGGTCAGAACTGAAAAGACGTGTGAGATGCGGCCTACAAACCTGACTCAATTACACCAATTCTTTCAGGAGGAATGGGCCAAAATTCCATTAAACTGTTGTGAGAAGCTTGTGGAAAGTACTCAAAGCATTTGCGTCAAGTCATTCAGTTTAAAGGAAATTCTACCAAATATTAAGCAAATGTATGTAAACTTTTGACTTTGAAGAAAGTAATAAAAAAATCTCTGAAAGATTCTCTCACACATTATTTTGACATTTAGCAAATAGAAATTATTTTGGGAATCCGAACGGGCCTAAAACTGAAAGGGTTTTGTATGATTTAATATCAGACAGTAAGAAAAAAAAAGTTATATGTCTTTTTATACAGTGTATGTAAACTTTTGGTTTCAACTGTATTCGATTTTGCTGGAGGTTTTCCTGGTTACAGTTATTAGTGGATCTAAGACCTCACATGCCATGTCATGAATTAGAATTTATAAATGTATTCAGCTTTATTCAACAGCATTTCGGTTGCTGCTAATTAAGCCTTGATTATTTGTGACTCAATAGGTAACAGTGTTAGAATTCTTATGTCTGCATTGATCCCTATTCTATCCACCTTGTCATTTCTCTGTTTGGCCAGCAGGTGTCACTGACCATCCTAAGTTCATAGTGCATGGTAATTGTTTATGATTCTAAGATAAGATAAGATAAACCTTTATTAGTCCCACAAGTGGGAAATTTGCAGGAAAGAAGCTCAGAAATGAGCAGAGCTGCCATAACAGGCTGCCACTCGCTGGGGGCGCACATCTAAGTAACCTGTTACTTGTAGTTCCTAGTCTCTAGTGTATGGTTCATACCTGCCCCTTGTTTAGTTCTTGTTACCCATGTATGCATGTACCTGCTCTTGCTCTTTTCTTCAGTCGGCCACTATGGATTTGAATGTGCTGTAGATGGTTCTTGCATAAATGTTGCTTGCTTGTGTTCACTCTGCTTTTCCTTGCATATAGTTCCAGCCCTTGTTAGTTTTCTTTGCCTTTGTTTTGACCCCTTGTGGTCTCTTCTGTTTCTGGTTTGTTTTGTCTGTTGGCAGTGTGAGCCCTTGCTGTTCCATGTATCTGTGACGGATATGATGACATGGGTTCAGGAATACTTCAGAAAAGCCTTAGTCAGCCAACACCATTTGCTGCTGCATCCACAGATGGAAGTTAAGGCTTTACTATGCGAAGCAGAAGCCATACATCAATGTTCTCCAGAAGTGCTGCCAACCTCTCTGGGCTCAGATTCATCTAAGGCAGAAGTAGCAGAGTGAGATTGTGTTTTGTGGTCCGATGGCTGAGGAAAAGGGCCATCCAGAATCAAGTCAACATGAGCTTGTTGCCATCATCAGATTTGATGAGTGTATATAAAAAAAAAAATACAAATTCACAAAGTAAAACATGAAAACGTGTCATGTTGCAGTGTTTTCAATATAGTACAGGTTGGAAAAAAATGACATATCCTTTTTTATTTGCATTTTCCCTACTGTCCCAGCTTTGAAATCGGGGGTTTGTAAATCTTGGTGCTTGTGGTATCTGATACAGTGACCTGATCTCAATCTCAGTCTCATGCTACTGATCTTGGATTCTAACAAAAATGATACAATAAATTCTGATTTGTCTTCCCCTTTAACAATGTAATGTGCTGGATATAACTTTTTTCAACTGCTTATTTTAGTCAGGTCTTCACCCAAAATAATCATGATAACGCTTTGATTATTATTATCAGATTCCATTTTTGCCTACTCGACGACACATCTGTAGGTGAAAGCAAGCTCAGCAGTGAAGGACCGACACCTGCAGTGGGACCCAGGGAGGGGAGGGTTAAGGGGTCCACAGCTGTGGCCACTATGCTGAGGCTGGGCTTGAACCAGCAACCTTCTTACCAGCAGCGGAGGCTTGGCCTGCTCAGCCATGTTCTGTGCCCCTGATGACAGTGAGCTAACAGTGCTCATATGAACCAGGACGCATGCTGTAGGACAAGTGTTGGAAAATATAATCAAATTAGAACAGCTGCCATGTAACCATATTAGATTTTTAACCTGAACTAAAGTGATTATTTCCATTTAAGAAGCACTGTGTTCTGGTTTCCATTCATCTAATTAAACTCAATATTGTAGTGTCTCTAGCAGGGATAATCTGTGGTGAGACCCAAGCCTTAGAGTCCAGTGCTAAAGAGATTTCCGATCATCCTGTTTCTCTGAACATTGCCTTTCTGCATCAGCTCAGGTGGTTAAGCTGCTGCAACCCAGAAGCTTGTATCAGGGGTTGTTAAACATTTTGATTAAAGATTTTTTGTCAAAGGTCAGAAGTCTGGAAGTCAAAGGTCTGGAACATTTACAAAAGAATAACATTTTATGAACTTTAATGAATTAAGAATAACCTTTTCTATTAGACATCAATATATATAACAATAATAAGAACTTAATGTAAAGACAGGTTTGATGCTAAAAGTTTGATGGTTCTACTTTGTATTTTTGTACTTCAGACTGCATTAAGCCTTTTTACATGAAACCATATCGATTCACAAGATTCATTATCAGCTGGGTTCAGAATAACTTGGTAACTTGCTGGTTCGGTCTGCATCTAAACTACAGTCCTGGCTTATGGTACTGTTCATAATTTTGTTTACATAATAGTGGGGTGTCTTTCCTACAAGTTAACCCGCCCTGGTTTTTGATTTAGGTGATTAGTTGTCATCCTTTTCTTGTCAATCTTTTGGTAACTTATGCAACTTGGAAGAGTACTACATAAAAATGAGCTTAACTTATTTAATTAAATTGATCTGAAATATGTAATGCAATGTATGTGATAAAAGTGTGAAAGCAGGTATCTGGCGATTAGCCTACATACCTCTGGCATAATGGAAGCATGAATAAAGAGGTTTACTCTGTACTGCCGCCAGCAGGGTGCTAAAGTTGTTGGTTGCTTGCGAACCCCAGCAAAGAATGCGCTTGGTAGAGAAGTGAGGTGAATTTCCTTTAATTTGCTTAACTGACATTTTCATAGCCTATTGCTGGATATTTCATGCCCTTTGAAGTCCCTGTCCAATGTGACCTTCACTAGGAAATATAGGCCTTCCTTCACTTTTATTTAAGAATTGATTATGTTTTTTGATAGCATATTTTTAATGTGACAGAGGTCATCCATTCATTTTTTCTACTTGCTTGTCCAATGTATGGTCACGGGGGTTTGGGTCCTCTCTCAGAAGCTATGGGCGCCAGGTGGGGAAAAACCCAGGATTTTGCCTGCCAAGGGGACCAGAGCATTTTACACAATATTTCCAGATCATGGAGGGCCTGCATCCCAACCCCCGCTATGCGGAATTGTCAACTGCATTTGCTATTTGCACATGCATTAGTATATTAATGGAATGCTTCTTTTGACATCTCATCTTGCCTTTGAAACACACGACACACACACACACAGACACACACACACAGACACAAAGATGAGATGGGGTCTGACTGCAGGGTGAGGCTATTCATCTAGCACCTCCGGAGTATTTCAGGGGGGTGTTACTTTTCTGCCCAGGTTGGGGCTCGAGGACACCAGGCAATCTTCTGACTAGGCCTGTTCCACTGAGTCACATACCACACCCATATGATAAGACACAGACACACTGAGTTTATGTCACAGAATTTGAAGCATTATGCTTCAGCGTATATCTGACTGTCGTCTGGTTCCATGTGTCAATGGAGGAGCACCCCCTGCTGGCTGTCTTTCACAGAACACCTATTCAATTTAAGAACTGCAGTGTTGGGCACTAAAAGTTTATTCATCATGAGATATTCCCTTTATTACTATTTTGTTATTATATTCATCATTTGTTTTATTTTTTTAAAGTAAATATATATTTTGGTCACATCTGCAGGTCCTGGTTGTCAGTGCCAGCCAAAGCCCATGCGGTAGCCTAGGCGAGCGCAATTTCACTTTGTCTTGGACGGTGTTTCCTTCCTGGGGGTGGAATAAGGATGTGGCACCCAGTGAGAAGATGGCACCTGATTGATTGACTAGCCCTGTTGGTTGTGTTCCCTTAAATAGACTATAGGTTTAAGGTCCAAACTGTGAGCTATGCTCCCATGGATAAAAGCAAAGAGTTATAGGTATTACAAAGCAGCTGTTGATAAAGTAGCAATAGAAAATAGCATATACATTACATGTTGACATATCCGCTTAGGAGAATTTGTACTTTGTACCTCTGAATACATCATTTTTTATATTCATCTCCCCGGAGCCAGGAAGGGTTGGGTGCATGGTTTTCCAAAATGCAGCACGTCATGCTGTTATGTTTTCCCCACTAAGTATGCATGGATTTTGTTGCTGTCAAGGAGAGCGAGTAGCTGTTGTATGACTAGTACACCTGTCACAGCTGACAGGCAGTATGCTCCATTGCCTTGATGTGTTTATAGTAAAAGCGTGTGATGTCCTGAACTCCTCAGCTGATTACAATCATTTCCCTAAGAACAATAGCAGTTATGTTCTCTTGTGACAAATCTACCAGCCCGGATCAGCAGACAACATAACTGGAATTCACACTGCAGTTGTACAACTCACATATTGTCATCTGACGCTAATGAATCTTAATTGAAAGTACAAAATCTCTGTCATTCCTTCTCAGTTGGTTTCAAGGTTGGAAAGTCAGAAAGATTTCTAGGCTGTTAAGCATGGTTTATAAAAAAAGGAAACTTCAGACATGAAACTGCATTCTTTTATTGACTTCTATTGTGTTTCTGAACTGTTAAATGTAAACTAATTGTCTGCATTACCTGCTCCAAATAAAAGCATCTTTAAAAATTATTCTATGCTAGCATTCCATTAATTGCATTAATCGAAGTAATCATTTTGTTTATTCACTTTTTTTATTCTGAAGAACAACTGGGGTACTATTGAAAAGTAATCAAACTACCTGACTAATTAAGACTGACAGGATTAGAGCGTTTTTGTTGCTATGCATAGGACATAGTGGCAAACTCGGATAATTTCCATTCAGCGGTATAAAGCTTCACAGTTTTGGTTCAGTTCAGTTATATGAATTGCACTTTTATCCATTATTTTTTATTTTTAACTGTTTATTGATTCATTTTTGGACACAGTTGGCCTGGAATCTATTGCAGGATGCACATAGAAAGATACTGAGATACTCAAGTGGATAAATAATTTGATTTACAGTTTAGCGATTTCACATATCTGCTTAGGAGGATTTGTACTTCGTACCTATGTATACGTCATGTATACTTTATTAAGTGTTATCCACATAATGGAACTTGAACCCGTTACGTTCCGACACGATGCTCCTTTTACATCAGTAGTGTCTGGTGTTTTCTTTACATACTCAAAACCTTTTGCCCCATTTTACATGGAAAAAAATTCCATATAGACTGGTTTTCTAATGATATAATGTCTAAAGGTTCTCATATCTGTGAAAAGGCAGAAGAAATGTGGGTGTGGCCACGGCTGGAAACAGCAACAGCCAATAAGCTTGAATACTGCATGCATATGGCTGTTCTATTTTCAATGCAGTAAGTCAAGTAAAACCATTACTTGCAAGCTGATGACTATTTCACCGTCTCGCTTAAAGCATTTCCTCATTTATTTGAGTAAAATAAAACAAAATTCATTGTTAAGTTATGTTCCATACCTTTTTGGACCCTTGTGCTCACAATAAATAAAAGAACTCATGTTGGATGAAAAAAAATCAATATTATGACAACTTTTTAATGATATTGAATGTTTGATGGCTGTTATGGACTCCAGGCCCGTTCCTGAGCAGGTTAAGTGCTTGGAAGATGGATGGATGGATGGATGAACCTGAAGCAATGGACTTCACGGCATCGTTAACTTCACACTTCCAGGGTAGGAGTATTGTTGGATTTAACTTAAATCCTGCCTACATCTCCTCCATACTGTACGCCTCCTCCATGATCCCATATTTTGTAAGAGGCTGGAAAATGGATACAATTGCTATAGTCCAAATCCAAAGGTAAAGAATATCGACAAAAACAGGTCATAGAATGAGATTCACTGCATAACATGATCTTGGGTGAACTTTACTCAGTGTTCCATCTCATTTTAATTGCACTGCTGTAAATCCATACTGTAAGTCTTGTAATCATAGCTTGTTTTTCTTCTCTGTGTTCTTCACTGAGTGTTAATCATTTATGTTTATTGCCTGGATATTCCCGTCAGAGCTCTTAATTGCTGTAGCAAAGTTCTTGTCCTGCTCATTTCCTCATAACTAGGAATGCCTACTTACTGCCAACACGCAGGGAACGCAGCTTGTTAAGGTAAGGATGTATATTTCAGGTATTTTCATATTCACAAGATATTTGATTCATTAAATACTACACTATTCTAAACCTCATTGGATATGTTATTTTTTCGCACACGTCAGTAAGTTCATAGCTATAACAGTGAACAGTTTTGTGGTTTCATTGAAGTACGCCAAGTAAAAATGAAATTATTTTGTTTTCATTATGCTCAATTATAGATCGATTGGAGAAATTTAAAATTTTAGAAAAATACGATTTTCAGTTTTCAGGTAAAGAATCAGAAAACAATTTCTTGATATTGATACTACAGGCTGGTCAATGTCTGATCATGTTATTAATGAAACAATACAGCAACTATTATTTACACATCTAAAATATTCCAGAGTAACTTATTTTAATTTAAAGGTAACTTTAAGGGATTTCTTTCCAATATTTCACCTTACAAGACTGAAAATCAAATGTTATTTAGTAGATGAAATATTAATGAAAATTAAAATAAATAAATGTTGAATACTTTGAAATGAATGATTGCAAAATGAATTCAGGGTTAAATAAAATTATGTTAATAAACATTATCAGTTAATAAATGCTTATCTTTAATAAGATTGATGCTATGAAGCTCATCGTTTAGTAAGTCTAATAATTTAAGAATTTATTAAACAACATTAAGTTAAAACATTTGGTTCAGATGTGACTACTTTTAATGCGGAGCAGGACTCTTATCTTAAATGAAGTATATGAAGCCTGCCGTCTGTAAATGGCAATAGATGAGCTGCTGAAATATAACAATCTTACATGAAGTGCAAAAAAACTGAGCTCACATGTTGTTTTTTAGCCTGTGAATAGGGAGCTTTTACGATGCCAAAACCATTTTTGCTCCTGTTGGCATCTGTGTATCTGGCCGGTGAGTAGCATTAACTGATTCATTCCCTTCTAAGGCAGCACGTTTCACAATTTGACAAGCTCATAGAATCATCATAATTTACACAATGTAATATGTTTAAGTAGATATTTTTCATGGATTGCTGTAAAATGCGTTTCCAGACTTTTGCCATGCCTTGTTAAAAATTCATTATGCATGAGAAAAAAGTGCTCCATACATGATTTTTTCCACTAATGTTTTTTCTGTAACTGTTTAAGGTTACAGTCATGGACTTGACATAGATACAGTACCAGTTTTTGTAATGGAAGATACTCCGATTGGTATGTTTACATTTTTTCACACATCTTTGATTATACGTATATGCATATTGACAATTTTCATGATATTATAAATGAAACAATAATTTAATATCCAGTCATCTTTGTTCCTTTTTTGGTGAATTAATTGTGCTTTTTATTGAACATAGTTTAACTAAATACTTTTTAACTAACAGCAAAGTCATTGGTACATGCCATTAAAAACTATTATAGCAGAACTCAATAGCTGCATTAACCATTAAATAATAATAATCACTTTTCTTTGAATGCTGGAAGAAAAATATTTTCAGCTCTGACAACATATATTACAGCACATTTTTCATTACACAGCCAATTCAAATGACTTAATTTACATTGCACATGTAAACTCATAGAAGCACAATTAGGCATAAGTAAAGATGTATCATACATTTCACCCCATTTAGGTGGATATGCTTTTACAATTAAAGTGACTGGCGCAGCAGATCAACCATTAACTTATGCAATTGGAGGAGATGATGCATTTTACTTCAATGTTGAACGAGACTCAAAAAATGCAACCGTAAGGTCTTACTTGGACAGAGAGGTAAGGTCTTCATGGCTTGTTTAACAGCCTACCGTATGCGTATCAGTAAATGCCACTAACAGAGATGTGTATTTATTATTTTCAGCTAAAGGATTCACTTGTGTTATGGGTTATGGTTTCTGATGGTCAAACTGAGGTAAGTACAATATATGTCTCCCTATTTATGTGTGTGTAGAATCATGTTTATCTAACTAATATATATTTTTTTGGACTAGGTGAAGAGACAACTTGCTGTAGTTGTACAAGATGCAAATGATAATCCACCTATATTTGATCCCCCATTGTATGACATAAGTGTGAAAGAAGTAAGTATACATACATACACATACATACATACACACACACACACACACACACACACACATATACACACACATACACACACACACAGTGCATTCCGAAAGTATTCAGACCCCTTTCAGTTTTTAATCATTTGTCATGTTGTAGCCTCATGCTAAAATTATGTAAATTCAATTTGTTCCTCACGAATTTACACTCAGTACCCCATAATGACAGTACAAGCATGGGATTGTAGAATTTTTTGCAAATTTATTAAAAAAGAAACACCAGAGAGATCCTGGATGAAAACCTAGTCCAGAGTGCTCAGGACCTCAGACAGAGCTGAAGGTTTACCTTCCAACATGACAATGACCCTGAGCACACAGCCAAAACAACACAGGAGTGGCTTAGGAACAACTGTGAATGTCCTTCAGTGGCCCAGCTAGGGCCCTGACTTACATAGACTCCAACATCTCTGGAGAGACCTGAAAATGGCTGTACTCCAACATTCCCCATCAACCCTAACAGAGCTGTGGAGGATTTGCACAGAAGAGTGGCAGAAAATCCTCAGATCCATGTGTGAACAACCCGTTGCATTATTCCCAAGACGACTCATGGCTGTATTATTAGCTCAAAAAGGTGCTTCTACTAAGTACTGAACAAAGGGTCTGAATACTTATGTCCATTTGATATTTCAGTGTTTTTTTTGTGCTGTCATTTTGGGGCACTTAGTGGAGATTCACAAGGAACAAAAATTAATTTACACAATTTTAGCATGAAGCTTCATCGTGAAAAATGGTTAAAAACTGAAAGGGCTCTGAAAACTTTCTGAATGCACTGTATATATTTCATTTTAATACATCACATGAAATAAAATATTCACAAACATCTGTGAAAATATACATCATATATATATGTATGACTACAAGACTCAACGACATAGTTAATGCACTCTAACATTACATTTTTGTTTTGTTAAACATTTTCTCCACAGGATACTCTACCAGGAAATCTGTTTCAAGTGAAAGCCACAGATCGTGATGAAGGGGACGCAAAAACGATTGTGTACACGATTGACAATGTAAATTGCTTTAATTTAATTATTTAATTGAAGTACATTAAGATGGCTGATTGATTGATTATATTATTTTGTGTAGGTCATACCAAGTACTGGCAAGGCCCTGTTTTCAATTGATGAAATCACTGGTAATGTCAGTCTTACAGGAACTTTGAATTACACAAGCAAAAGCACTTTTTACCAGTTAAAAATTAAAGCATCGGTAAGTGTAACATTTGTTTTTTTCTTCATTGTTTTCTGTTTATTGTGTGATTGATCTTCAAACTATGGACACTATGTAATAAATACACAAATTAAAAATACTATAAATGTTATTTTTACTACTTGAAGGACAAAGGTGGCCTACTTAATGGACACTTCGTTATCCAGTCCAGTACGGTTTTTGCCTCCATCAATGTCATTGATGTTCCTGATCTTGATCCGCAATTTATAAACCTTCCATATGTAGCCACTGTTGATGAAAACACACCTGTGGTAAGTGTCAATCATGAATTATTTGGCTCATAATATATGGAAAGATGTTTTCTATATGTGTACATTTGTAGTCATGTAACTACAGCTGTGCAGTTTCTCTCGAACCTTTAGGGATACCCTGTAATTGAAGTCATAGCTATAGATCCTGACATGGGAGTCAATACCAACATTGTCTATACAATTCAAAGTAAGAATACGCTCTAATCTTTTCTTTTTTTAAAAACAAAAACTTGCATGTTACTTTTGAATTACTCAGCATCATTATTTTGTGATTGAAACAATACAATAATTTAAAACACCCAACCTGTTATTCTATCATAGGTACCGATATGCCTGACTTATTTCAGATTAATGAAATTTCTGGACTAATATCAGTCAAAATGGTTTTCGATAGAGAGGAACTATTGGACATTGATAACATTGTTACACTAAAAGTTATGGTAAGTGACAAGTTATAAACTTTTGGTCTACTGGAATAGATGCAGGTTCAAGGATATAAAAAAGATAAAAAAAAAACAATAAAAACATATTAGGTATACTACTTATTTGATAAGGAAAGATTGTTTTCTTATGCTAATTGTGAGCTTTCTGTATTGTAGGCTAGGGAAACTGAAGTAAATGTTCATGGAAATTTTGCCAACACTACGACAGATGTGAAGATCACTATTGGTGATGTCAATGACAACAAGCCTAAGTTTTATTATTGTAATGCTACGCAATGTGATTTAAGTACACAAGCAACCGATTTCAGTGGTGACATCGATGAACATTCATTTGTGGGTGCCTCTGTGAACGGTTTAAATATTTTAGCAATGGATCTGGACCAGGTAAGGCTTTGATTATTTTTCTCTTATTATAAAAAAAGTTGTATTCTTGTTAAACATCTTCAATGCGTAGATGCACAAAAAACAACTGCAGTCTTTCTGTTTTAAACCATATTAAGTTGATTTTTTTTGTGTATACATTACCATGTACCAGTGTTAAAACTTTAATGTAAATAAGTGCTCAAGTAACATAAGGAAGACTTTTGAATCCAGTGTATTTTTTGTTCAGGGACAAAATGCTAGGTTCACCTTGCACTTAGAGGGTCCAGACAAAGACGCCTTTCAGGTGTCGCCTTCCGCTGGCATCTCAAAAACTGAAGTACAAATTCAGGTCAAAAGCCAACAGGATGTCGACTACGAAGAAAAGAAATTTATGATAGTGGAGGTAAAGATGCATAGTTGCATGGAATGTTTTATAAAGCAATCTGACTGATTTACTGATTTACTTAACCTATAAGTTCAGCTGTTATAACGTTAAGTATGAATAAGGCAAGGTCATGCATTGCAAAAAACATATCACCTATACCGTTTGGATCAGGGAGATGAATGGAACTTTATTCCTAATTATATGTATAGAAAAAAAAATTCAGCAATTTTTTCACAAAATACTTGTTGTTAGCAGGTTTTTGCGTAAATAAGCTCATGAATTTTCCTAAGAAAACAGATGGGGAAATATGTTTGTTGCTTCTACAGGTTGTTGCCACTGAAGATTCCACAAGTGACTGCTGTTCCACAGCCACTGTCACCATTCAGATCCATGACATTAATGACAACTTTCCAACTTTCAAGCAGGACACCTATGAAATAGAAGTCAAGGAACACAGTCCAATAGGCACAATCATAGCCACCATTACAGTATGGCTTTTTCATTTAAATGTGTTTTGTTTAAGACTTGCTCATTTGGAAACTAGTTTGGCAGTAACAATTAATGTTAAAGTTAAAAAAAAAGAGTGTAGTTCATCAGCCAGACACTGACATCATCAAAGACATTTGAATTCTAATTTCAGGCTACAGATCCAGACACAGAAGATATGAACAACATCACTTACACCCTTCTACCTGCTAACATGTAAGTCCGCAATCAGGGATTACTGTAAGTGGAACATGAAGGTGCTATGATATGATATTATAGGGCTGAAAAACATAATTTCAATAGTTATTCTGATGTGCACAATTTTTGCATATTTCAGTATTTTTGGTTTAGGATAAACGTTATGCATGTTATTTTCTTCCCTGAATCAATTTAATTGCACAGATATATACCCTGTAAGGTATGTTTCACTGATTCAAAAAAATGAAAACAAACAAACAAATATTAAAGGAAAACAGTCAAGATATTATGCCAGATAAATAATGACTGAACTATGTGAAGAAACATTTCCCTTTACTCATTTAATAAACTTTAAAATGTTGATTTGATAACATGAATTCATTTCAAAGAACAAATAAATACTTGAATATATATATATAATGCAATGTACTAACTAATATAAAATTGTATTTAATATGAATTCAGAAATTCATATTTTATGAAAAATGAAATGTTTTTGTATATTACATTTATCATTAAAAAAAATATTGTGGGACATCAGAATTTGTATAATTATACTGTTTTTCTATTTTTCAGATTGAATTATTTTGATGTTTATCCAAGTAATGGGAGCATTAAAGTGGTTGATGATAAAAACATTGACCGGGAAATCAGTTCCTTTTTTTATGCCACTTTAAAAGCGACAGACACCGAAGAAAAGGTTGGAACGACAACCTTGGAGATAAAACTCTTAGACATAAATGACAAGACACCAGTTTTTACCAGGGAGTCATATTACGAGTTTGTGAAGGAAGGACCAAATCAGCAACTGAGATTCACAGTCCAGGTGAGTTCATGTTGGAAGAGGATAGAGTCCTGCTTTGGTCCAGTGTCTAGGTGGCTGGTGCTTCTGTGTAACCTGTTTATAGGGGCAGCGTGTGGCCCAGCGGGTTAGAACTCTGCACCTGTAATAGGAAGGTCATCGGTTCAGAATGGTACCAATGGGTTTCATGAATGGCACCCATAACGTCAATGTCTTCAGGGTTGCCAAATGCTGACCAACCCCACTTTTGACCCCAAAACTTCATGTACATGCGTTGTGCGTCTCATGGAGAGGAAGATGAGATCAGCAAAAAAGCAAATTATGTAAATGCTACCAATAGAATCCAATAGAATACTTTTCGCAAACCTTCATGTAATAGTACTAAATTGCTACTATTGAAAGATATAAAGTCTATAAATTCAGAATTCCATCCAGTGAATTTGTACCATATCTCTTGCTTTTGCAGGCCATTGATCAAGATGAACAAGAAACAAACAACAGCAAGATCCAATACAGAATTGAAGAATGCATGTTCAGCGACAACTTTACCATAAACATAATCACAGGAGTGTTAGAAAAGAAAGACCAGTTGGACAGAGAAGCAATTAACGCTTCACTCAATGGGGATATTGTGTTAAACGTAACAGCGACTGACATGGGAGCGCCCCCTAGAGCCACGTGGGTCAAAGTCACGGTCAATGTACAGGTGAGGCTTTTTTAAATAACACTGCAGAAGACTCTTACAATTTTGGCTCAAAATGGCCAAAAACTGAGCAATATATTGGTTTACTATAAACATACCATTAGTGTAGAACATTCTCATATGTCCACTGTACTTCATATTTTTAATATAAATTTGTTTTGGGCAGTGATTAACTAGTAACAAAAATTAACCAGGGAAATTATGTCCCACCTGAATGATATTTTCTCTAGGGAGAAATATCCCTTTTCTCTCCCCCCACGGCTTGGGTGGGCCCCCCAGAAATTCTCCCCGTAGTCTTGCTAGCCAGTCCATCCCAAGATTTAAGGATGAAGACCATGTCATGTGTGTGTGTGTGTGTGTGTGTGTGTCCAGATCGTATAATGATATCAATGAAATAATGAAAGAATAGCAAAGTAATAGTAGAAAAATATTCTTTGTAATATGTAAATACTTGATATACAGTTTCTTATTTCTGTTTTCTATTTCTTACAGGACATCAATGACAATACACCTCATTTTATGCATCCTTCTTATGAGTTCTTTGTCAAAGAAAGTAACAAGGGTAAATAATCATTTTCTATTTGAACTAAATGACGGAATGGCTACATACAGTCTAAATGGTGTTTTAGGTATATTAGTATTAGTATATTAATTATTGAAGAAAAATTAGACAGAGAAGTATAACTGTGGGCCTATTATAAAGGTGGTGACAAGGATTTTCAGCATAGTGTGCATTATCACATAGTGAGGGGTGACACAAAAGAGCAAAATTGTCATTGTGTTTTTTTATTATTTGTCTCCAGGGTCATTTGTGGGCTCAGTGTTTGCCGACGACGCCGACCAAACAGAGATTAACAATCGCATCTCGTTCCATATCACTGATGGTAGCTCTGGGAACTTCATCGTCATCTCCTCAGCAGAAGACAATGGGGGTTTTATTGGTAACATATCTGTGGACCCAGAAGTTGCACTGGATTATGAGCGGGGGCAGAGGTTATACACTCTAACAATTGAGGCCACAGATCTGGGGCAGAGAAAGGATACAGTAAAAGTGAATGTGAACGTGCTGGATGTAAATGACGAGCGACCGACGTTGCCAGAAGATTTGACGTGGCATGTAGCTGAGAATACCACTGGTCTAGGGGTGGTGGGTAAAATTGTGGGGAGGGATCTGGACAGTAACCACTCCCTGGTCTATGAGCTTATCTCCATGCGCTGTTACTGCAATGCGACCATGGGTCCATGTAATGATGAAAGGTTCATAGTGGAGCCCACAGGTGCTGTCATGGTCAACGAGAAATTCTTGACTGACTATGAGAAGTGTACTCAAGTTCTGCTGGAAGTCCAGGTGGTGGATATTTTCACTGAGAAAGGGGAGAATACCAGTCTTCCAGGTTAGTGATGCTCATCAGGGGAAAGATTAATCACTCATTTTAAACGAATGAATGAATGAATGAATGAATGAATGAATAATTAGTTAAATCTTCTGCTATATTATTGAAAAAAGCCTAACTCACATTGACAAATAAGGAAAATAATTGTATTATATTATTTGAAAATAGGGACATTAATTTACCGATGCTATAATTTAAAACTTAACTTTTTTATTGATTAAATGGGAAATTACTATTACAAGTAGCTATATGTAATAGTATTACTTACCTATTGCTAACATTTTTTATCGCTAACTTTTTTTTAAGAAAATGTGACAATCAATATTGATGACATCAATGACAATATTCCCATCTTCATGACCCCCGATGGAGTATTTGGTAAACTCTCATATATTTCATACGTTTATTTTGAAACAATATTTTTTGTAGATTAGTAAATATTTTGATGCTATCCTGATCATATTCATCTGAAGGTAGTAATTACTTTCCAGTAAATTTTATATACTACTAATACATAATTTTCTTTCATTTAAGTTGTTGTTTCTGAAGATACCGGGAAGGATAAAAGTATTGCTTTTGTCTCTGTAAGTAATTAGCTTTTTTATTATTTAAAAAGTACACATTTAAACTCTGATCACACCAGAGACTGCTGCAAATGCAACCTAATGCAATCATTCTTGTTGCAATTCTAATTGCTGACAATTTCCAAATATCGGTAACTTTCTCTTACATGGGGATGGCATCAGTATTGGCATCAGGTTTTACATAAAATGGGCATCAGGTATTACATAAAAGATAAAAAATTCTAATTGTGTTCTAATATGGACACAAAGTGAAAACCATTCTTTTGAATCAATGAATGGTATTCAGTTAATAAAATAGTTAAAAGTTCCATTTGTTCTGAATAGATTTCCAAGTATACCTTAGCCTATGTGGTTATAATGATGTTCCTGCTAACTATTCCATAACTGTTCCAGGATTTGTTGCTGAGAGATATCGTTAACTAGGCAGCTTATTCTTAAAGTGATACATTTCTGTGTTTTTCACACACCTACTGATTGCTAACATTGTTTCCTTTTTATAAAAAGCAGTGAGAACACATTTGCTACTATATTTAATCAGTTTAATAACTCACATCAATACTGAGAATCTACTCCATTTGTCTCCCCACTTAAAGGCATACGACCTGGATTCTGGAGACAATAAGGTCATCACATTTGACATATTTTCAGTGAAGTTTGTTGATACTAATAATAATGAGAAACCTATGGATGTATTTTATGCTGAAACCACTGCAAAACAAGACTACTATGAAGGAATCATCAGGTAAAAATTAACGATAATTCACTTGAATTAATGTTTTTTTGAATAATGACGTTGCTGTAGTTTTTCGGCTTCGTAGTCTTGTATTACTAAATTAGTTTACGTGCTTCAATTGTATGATGAGAAATTTATGTTTAACAGAATTCCTTTTAATAATGTATACAATAAATTTTTCCAGGTGCCTTGGCAGTCTTGACAGTAACTTAAAAGGAAAATACTTAGTAACAGTAGAAGCAAGAAACAAAGATGTATCAGCAACAATTCAGATAGAGGTATATATTTTATTTTCACAAACCTTTGATGTTGATCAACACTTACCTTGGTTTTCATACACTTACCAAAGAATAACAATATATGTACTGTATCTGAAGTTCTAAATACTACTTATTATATAAGCCATATTTATAGAAGTGTTACTAAATACATTATCCATATTTGGATTTTCCAATATTAAATAAATACAACATAACACAAATAGAAATTCTTCCTACAAAATCCCATGAATTGTATAATATTTTAAGTTTTCCATAAATATAGGATTCTCCATTCATACACTAACATTGTTGAAATGCAGTATTGTGTTTTTTGTATTGAAATACAAGTACAATAAAGCAGGAAAACGCTAATGATTTTTAACATGTTCAATGTATGCTTCCATTTGGCAGATTTACACAATTGACAAATCTTATCGTGTCGGTCTCCGTTTTGAAGCTTCAGTTGCAGAGGTCAATGCAAACTTGGATCAAATTAAGGGGTACGATTTATACATGCTTGCATGTGTGTCATAGAAAGGGTTTGCATTAAACTATACGCTTCAGAGAAATGAAACCTATTCTCTCAAAGAAGGTTTCAGTGTGAAAGGGATGCTGTAGAAAATGTAATCATGTAGCGCCCTCTGCTGCATAAAGGAAAAAGCAGCGGCACATTTACTGAACCAGTGCTGTTGAAAGCAGGGTGGCTACAGTCAGTGGCGTAAGAGAGAGTTTGGGGGAAACAGAACATAATTGAAATACAAATGTTTATTCAATTGGGGATGCATGAAGCCCTCCCCCCATCCCACCCCAACTTCCTACGGCTATAGTAACCAATTATGCCGATATGTCCTCATTATACTGAACATTATATTCATTTTTTGAGCAGTAGCTCTTAGTGATTTTATTGTGATTTTATATGTCATGATACAAGACTAACACTGATTTCATGTCATTCTTCAGAGCTCTTGCAGCAGCGACTCAAGCAACGGTTCGTATATTGGAGGTCGTGGCAGAAAACGCAGAGCAAAGGTAAAATATATAATATATACATTGTTATGTATAATATATGTAATTTTACAACTTTACAGTAAATTCTTAATACAATAAATATAACATTGAATTCACGGTTTTTCTTTAAAATTCCTGCGCTCTGTAAATCCATTTTTTCCAAAAACAACTGAAGTAACTGCAAATAAAAGTTGCTAAAAAAACACAGGAGGAAGGTATCTGGACAATTGTCTAGATGAATTTAGAAAGACAATATGGAGTTATTGCAATGCCCAGTTAATTAGAATGGACTGCTTTTCAGAGCCACAGAAATGACTGTTTTGGAAGCATATTTTATATTTACCAACGGAAGCGCCATGGATTCTAACAGCGTTGAAAGGAGACTGCAAGAAGACCTATACCACGCTAACATACTGCGGAAATTTGGCCTCACATACATAGTAAGTACATTCAAATATATTTCAATCTGCCTTTCAATCTGGCTTTTAAATAGACTAAAGAGTACATATAGTCCTGGAGGGAAATGCAGCCATCCAATCACCCCCATCTGGGACAGGGGGACTTATAGTACAAGGCAGGGAGCCCCCCCGGCATGAGCTGGACAGACGCACACAGACATTCACACTGTGCAGACAATTTAGACACCAATTCATTTAACCATCTTTGAACTTCGGGAAGACACGAGTGTCTAGAGGACATCCAACCCTGGAGGAGTGAAGAACCAACCAGCAATCCAGCCACGGTTGTGTTCTTTAAAAAGATATTAAAAAGGTTAATAACCAAATCAAATAAATAACATTTTAATTTTCTGTTTTGAAACTGAAATTAAACCATTTAAAAACTTAAATATCATCAGATAATATGCTGCATAATAGATACAATACTATGATGCATTAGATACAATATGACTGAAAACAAAAATATTTTCATTATCCAAATAGTTTTTTTATTCAGGCATGGTAAAAGAATACTGTTCATAAATTTAATCCTGATTTTCAAAAAAAAAAAAAAATCATGAAACATAATAAAATCGGAATAAACCTTATAATTTAGTGTAATTAAATTTTACATAAACACAGCAGCAGCAGCAGCAGCAACGACGATAATCATCATAATCGTCATCATCATCCTCCTTCTTATCCTCTGTTCCAGGTGTCTGGACTAACCGAAGAGAAACAAATTGATCCTGTGTTTGTTATACTTCTGGGTATAGTGGCGGCTCTTGTAATAACTCTGGTTATCATGATAACATCACTTGTCTGCACCCGGAAGAGGTTAGTGCTTTACGGATCCTCGTTTGGAACAGACTTCCTCAAACTCCTGTGGAAGCTGAAGGATCATAATCTTTACATCTTGAAATATTGTTGAAGAAATGTCAGAATATAGTGGTATGGTGTCATTTTTTTATTGATTGGTAATATCCGTGAATGAATGGAATCCAACATGCTGGTACCGTACCAGGGGTATAAGTAGACCCACTCCTGCCCGGCGCCTCTCACCATGGGCAACTCCAGAGTGGAATACAGTCCAGTCCCTCTCAGGAGTTTGGTTCCAGAGCCTGAGGTTCTCATCCCTGAGGTGGTTTGTCATGGTTGTGGATCTGGGCAATGCGCTGTAGTCAGTGCATGTTCCTTACCTCTCCTCTACAAAAATTGCACAATGAAAACATGGAAGACAAATTAGTGACCAAGTGGCAAAGGTATTTGGACTAATGAGTTTGCACTGAAAGCAGTTAGTGATGTAAGGGAATCAAGTCATATGTAGTATGACAATGTAGTAGCAATATTTAATTGAACTGCGTTATTCTAGCTTCCAGCGGAAGCTAAAGGCATCCAAGGCCATGAACACTGCAACAATGCTGGCAACAGAGAGTCGCAAAACTGGTGCAGTGGTCCCGGGTACAAACAAATACACAATGGAGGGGTGAGTCCCAAAACATTCTGTTTCCAGCCTTCATTCAGGCGTGTGCAGTTGAATTTCCCTCATGGGAATATATCAGGATATATATATATATATATGGTACCTGGAGCTTAGACTCACAGATGTGTGGTCTTACTGATTTAATTTCAGGGCCAACCCTGTGCTGAATCTGAATATCGACGCAGCCACAGACTTGGGCTTTGACGAAGACAATTCCAGTGCTGACAAAGATAGGTAAGACAGTGCAAGGCAGTGCTATTTACCCCATTACTGACACAGTTATATCATGAAATGATTGAAATTGTATTCCCCTTCTGAAGAGATATTTCTTGCTTGTTCAATGTAGTTTTATACATTCCAATCAAGAATATTATATAATTTTATTCTTTAGATTTTTAAATGCCAAATACAAGTTGTCAGCCTGATGAAGAAATTGTACAGATTTTTGCTGTGTGGTTTAATTTTTTGATTTCTCTATGGGTGACTGGTTGCTCAGTTTACAGTAGGTTAATCATTAATCTCTTGGTTTACAGACATTTTTCAACAATATTCTGCTGTTTGTTGTGATTATGTCTATATGGAATTTAAACATGTTGCATTTTCTGTTTTAGCATTAATTCCTTGGACTATAACCAGTCAGATAATATGCCAATGACGGTAAATATTTCTTGAAATGATAAATTCATTCTTTTCTAAAATTGTATTTTGTACATTGTATTTTTATTTTATATTTTTAGCAATCCAAGTTAAGTGCACATAAGTGCAAATGTCTTTATAGTACCCTTGTAATTGTTCAGCTGACATGTAACCGAGTTCATTTACATAACATTTCTAATTTGAGTTAAGAATTCCAGGTTGATATTTAGTCTTTTCCTAAGCTTTTAAAATGTAATCAGAATTTGAAAAGTAACTACGGGTTTTCAACTAATATACAGCTGTAAAACTTAAGCTACTGTAGATCACAGAGGAATTTCAGACTTATGTGCTTTTTTATTTTGTTAGATAATCAAGGAAGAGGAGGAGGAAGATGAGATTTCAATTGGCAATATGCATCACATGTCCATTGAGCCACTTGGGGCTGCACTGGCACAACGGAACAAAAATAAGGGTTCAGCAATGCAGCAGGGCTATGACAACCCATCGCTGAGCATCACGGACCTATGAGTGTTGCATAAGGAATACGATGCAGGCCCCTCCTGAAAAATCCATTAAGATAAACAGATACATTTTTATATAATTCATTTTATATAATACAGTTAATACATACATCTATACTTTATGTATCCATTCTTCTTCTTCATGTTATTATTAATTTTTAGAAATAAAATAAAGATTTATCCACAATTCAAAAAGCGAAGGTTTATCCACAATTCAAATCACCATAACTCACAAAATTTTCAACCAGTTTAGTTTGTTACGAATGTCAGACATGTATTCATTATACAAAAATTGCATTGTATTTATGATTTTTGAAATAAATGTTAATTCATTTTCAATGTATACAGTGTATTGTGTAGTAAAAGAAAACTGAATTGTTAATCCCTGTTTGCAATCATTATTTCTTTCATTAGAAGACGCATAAGCAGCACTATATTAGTACTGGTCAGAACCTCGTCACAAGATGGTGGTGGAATTTATGCATGCTGACAAGCCTAATCCGGCATCTATGAGTAAGATATCTATGGGCAAAGACTAATTTGAGAGAATATTCTGGCATACTTTGGGCACCGTAATCAGATGTAGTCAACCCATTTAGTTTTGAACAACTGGCTGTATGAGAATTACGTTACATAGGTAGTTTACCATCTACCTGACCCAATACAAAGTGGAACACAGCAGAACAAAGACACTGAGCTTTGTGAACAGTGATTATGTTTTTTGTTACAAAGTCTGCAACAGATTTGCTCTTCATTTGAGCTGTAGAGACGTTCAGTTTGATATTTTTTGGTGCATCATCTTCTCCCTCAATCTTATCCATAGCTCCATAGCTGTCAGCATTTTGTCTGATTACAACTATTTTACTCTGCTATTCCTATTTTACTTTTTTTATTTACCAATCTCTAGCCTTTTTTTGTTCTGCAAAGCTTAGAATTATCGTAACAAATTTGAATTTAAAGCTTCATTAATCCCATCACTAACTATAGTAGTAGAACAGCAAACACAGAACAGCAGCAACAGCCACATACACACACAACGACCAAATGGGGAATGGAGTAAGGACAGGCACTTAAATACACTTAGCAAGGGCTTCAACAAGAGACAGGTGTGAGCAGGAACAAATGCTAGGAACACAGGCACAGGTGAGGGTAATTAACAGATGAAGGAAGACTAGAAAACAAAGGTAATTGAACATTAAAAACAGGGATCAAGCAAAAATACATTGATCAAGGAAAAAAGAGATACATACAATCAAAATTACAAACATAGTTGAGGCTGGCCCCTGGCCAGTCGTGAAGCCACAGCAAAAGGGAAACTTGGATGACACAGCCACCAACTCAGGCCATTAAGGCATGTGGTGGCCCAGGGAGCTGGGAAATACTTTACGGTGCTAACTACAGGAAACACAGAATGGGATGAACAGCAATACCAGCTGGCAAAACAGGGTATTGACAGGCATGGCGAAAAGGGGGCAGGGTCGGGGCCTGATTCTGACAAACAGGCACTCAATGATGACACTTAAGCTAAGTTGCTTAAAAGATCTGAGAACATAACCTGTAGCTTAAGGAAAAGTCTTACAGAAACTCTTTTTTTTCTTGGGTTATATTTTAGGACTGTAGAGAGGGCTCTGTTTTGATGCAAAGTGCAAATGGTGTGGTCAATTCCATATGGACAGCAGACTTTGTGCCAGTGGACGGTGCCAAAAGGTTGTCTTCTGTTTTGGGCGTAACATGCAATGAACTAATAAGAATGGCGTGTCACCTCACCTTTAGAAAGCAGTGGTGCATGAGCTATGGTGGATTGCTATTACAATGGCGCATTTGCCTGGCAAGCCAGATCGTTTTTCACATAAGGAAACGGACATGCACATGGGCGAGGTGAAAAGGTGGGAGCACATTGTCATGTCCACTAATATAAGGAATGATCCAGAATGCAAGCTGTGCAGGGATAATTCCACGTGGGGATGTTTTATTTGCTGAACACGGCAGACAGCAGATATGAACAGGTAACAATGAACAGACAAGGGATACTAGACTGAAAGATGCATCCTCTAGATACGAGGGGCTGGCCAGGGCGGGGACTCAGGGGACTGGACAAGAGGACTGGAACATGATGGTAAATTGGCAGATTCCACAAGGCAGAAAGAGTTATGATCAGCACAGGAAAGCAGGTGAAGGGAGCCGTAGATACAAATAAAATGGGGTTTATGAGGTAACAAATCCAAAGTACAACAACATTAATGACAGGACTAGGGAAACGTACTCCAATGTGGACTGAAATACTCTGAACTAAGAGCAGCAACCAGAAATAGCTGCTGAACACGGGGATCACACGAGGTTAACGAGGGGGCGTGGTCGACGAGGGGGCAGGACGAATGGAGAGTGATATTAACCGAAAGGCATGCACACTGGGTGCAACCAAGGGGAGTGAAGGAACAAGACCGGGAACTAACAGGGCCTGGGGAAACAAAAGCAAAACATCAACAAGGAACTGGGAACAGGACGGACACACAGAACAGACACAGGGACAAGAAGCCGGAAAACCACTGACCAACCACCGGGAACACAGACAGGCACAGGGGCACCAAGAAAGGAGTCACTGGGGGAACACCAACAGGAAGAACAAAAGGACCAGGAGCGAATGAAGGAATGGAGGGACAGGGATCAGATACAGGTGGCACAACAACAGCAAGGCAGAGGACAGGGGGAAACCGGGAGCCCAAGGGAACCCTAGCGAATGAGAGGCAGAAGCCATAGGGGCAGCAGGCAACCGCAAAGTTGGAGGCAAAAGGACCCCCAACAACAGTGAGGCTGGAGCAGGAGGGGATGAAGAATGGGGTGAGGAGGCCGACAGAGGAACAGGCGACGAAGGCGAGGAGGAAGACGAAGGGGACACTGGTGGAGGGGAGGAAGGAACAGCAGCCACGATAGGCAAAGGTGCAGCCACAGCTAGCACAGTGACCACCGAGCAGGAGCCGAAGAACCCACAGGCACCCCTCAAGCCCCAGCCACAGGGACCGAGGGCGAGCCAGGGAGCAGGGCAGGCAGGGACCTCTCCCCCTCCTGGATATGGAGAGCCAAGGTCCTAGCCAGGGTCTGCCATGTGGGCGTAGAGCAGAAGCAACAGGCAGATAGGTTTTGGGTGCAGGCGAAGCAGCAACAGGCAGACGGACGTCAGGCACAGGTGAAGTGGCAGCAGGCAGGCGGCCTCCAGGCGCAGGCGACGCTGAGTCGGGTTCCTCTTGGCATACCGTAGGGGTAAAAGCAGAGGTGGAGACAGCCCCTAGGGAAACGTGCTGCGCATTCCCTCGTCGCTTTCCCTGCTTCTCTCTTCCCCGAACAGACGCAGCGAGGTCAGGCAGCTCGCAAGGAATGAAAGGACGAAGACTGCCAGATCATGTCCTCAGCTACCCAGCTCCTCAGCTGGGTTAAATACATCCGTACCTCCATTGTGAGGCGCGGGTCTTTGGCAGGTGAGAACTGTGTCAAGATCTCCCTTGACCGATAAGCGACGGCTCGCACTGCGGGCTCTCCGTTCATCTCGGGCTCCACAACCCAGTATTCCACCTCACTGCTCAAGTTTGAAGCATTCCAGCCTCACTGAGGGGAGGGTCTTCTCTTTGAGTTCTGTCATTCTGTTATGATCAGCACAGGGAAGCAGGTGAAGAGAGCCATAGGTTTTTTATGGGGTAATAAATCCAAAGTATAGCAACATTAATAACAGGACTAGGGAAACATACTCCAACATGGACTGAAATACACTGAAATAACAACAGCAACCGGAAACAGCTGGTGAATCACACAAGGTTAACGAGGGGGCATGGTCCACGAGAGGGCAGGACGAACGGAGCATTAAAGCCAGGCATAATAAGGATGGAAACATGAGATGTGAGAGACCAAGACAGGACACTTTGGGGAACAAGACGGAACCAGATTGGGGCATAAGACAGACCTAAGGCCACAACGAGCAGGGCAGGATTAAAGTCAGCAGGGGAAATGACCAAGACAAAAACCATAACAGGGTAGACAGGTAAAGGGGCCACAATAACAGAGATAAGTTATGCTGAAGACTGGGGTGAAACAAAGATAAGACAGGGCACAAAGACAAAAATGAAGGCACAAAGGGGACTGAGGTCAAAGTGGGTTCTCTGGAGAACCCCTGGATGTTGGGTGGTGGACTCACCACATGGGGTCTCCTATAGCTTTGTGGGTCAGGCAATGTTGTGGGAAGAGCTGGGCTGGGTCCGAAGGATGATGTCAAGGAACTGGGAGGACTGGGACCTGGAGCACCTGCAGAGTCATAAGGACATCGGCATGAACCAGGGCTCGAGAACCCTGAAGGGTTAGCCAAACAGGGACACCTTAAGGAGCCTGTCAGGTAAGTGCCTGACTTGGCATGGTGGCGCTGGATGTTGTGCTCCCAGCTCCCTCTTTGGGAGACAGGGACCCAACCAATCTCTGGGGTTGATGCCCCCTACAGAACTTGGTGTGACAGGACCCTTAGCCTGGAGGCCATGGAGTGGGGCTCAGGGCTATGCCCAGACAGTCCCATTCCAGGTCCTCAGGGCGAATGTCCTCCTCTAGGCAGATTTCAGCTGGCAGCTTGGGCCCAAAGCTAGCATCAACTGAGGAGCCCGATGCAAAGCAGGTGATTATTGTGCTGTCTGGTGGCAGGTTAGTGACAGCCACCAGTTTGTGACGATGCACTGGACGTTAAGACAAACCCCAGCCTTGTTGCGAGGAGCACATGAGACAAATCCTGTAGTGGTGAAGCTTGCTCGGATGTGGGTTCCTGAGATGCAGCAGCTCTCTTCTCCTGGGGCTCTTCCACAACCCTCCCCTGCCGACCCCCTCCCAAAGGGCT
>JAABNX020000002.1:8080612-8094552 GCA_015163995.2 Mormyrus lacerda | reverse complement strand
CTTCACAGGATGACTGAATGCTTCACAGGATGACTGAATGCTTCACAGGGTCTGTTATTTTCTGCTGAGCAGTTGGGCATGATGCCTAGTAAACTGTTACTGTTGCTTCCTTTTTTTGCATATCGACAATAGACATAAATTGACAATAGACATAAATCCAGACATGTTAAATTATATTTGAATACTTAATTTAGATGGTCAAACTTATTTGCTACTTACTCCTTGGAAGAAACTTATAGAGAATGTATGGTGATTATCATACTGCAAGACATGGGAACAAAAATGTGGGAACAAGAAGGAGAGGTTGGCCAACAAACCTTGAAATGTTTAGATATTTAACAAAGCGGTGAAATCTACAAAAGCAAAACAAAATAGATCCGTTGCCTTAACAAATCTACATTTTCAATTAAATGTAAAATATATACATAAATTGACCATGAGGTGTTTGACTGAACAAATAATGGGTCAAGTCTTTGACTATTTGCAGATATTGTTTAAATAGATTTGTTGTATATTAATATAACAATGAGAAATGCAAATCTCTAACTACAGGGCTCTTTCAGCGACAACGAAATCATTTGTTCGAATTTTGGAAGTTGCAGCTGAAAGTACAGATCAAAGGTACAAATTTTAACATTTTTTAACTAAGTCATGTCTTCTAACTCATTATTAAATTATCATGAATTTAACAAAAAACCTTCATAAATATTGCATGCATACATCCTATAGTCACTTAATGGTTAAGAGCAGAAAACAAATAAAAATTGTTGTTAGTGTACAAATTTATTACATGTACTGCCATGTATATATACTCTGAATGTACAATTCCGCTGGACAGTCAAACAAAAGGCATGTTATATTAAATTAAAACTAAAGTGAAGATGTTGACACTGGTATAGCTGCAGTCATTGGCAATTAATTCATATTGTCATAGAAGTAGCAGTGATTCATTGTCATAGAAGCAGCAGTGATTATAATAACAAGAAAATTCACAGACTAATATGTTCTTTTTCCTGACATGAAATGCAGGCGTTTGAACTGTAGAATTGTAAATAAGCCTTATTTGTAAATCAGCCTTATTTGCCTTCTAATTACAAGGCTCTTTCCCTAAAAACTAAAGCTAGCATTAATAATTCAGAAAAGGTGATAGAAAGCACAGAGGAGATGTAAGAATTTGCATATTCATGTACTAAATTCAGAGACTATATTAATTTATTAAATGGATCAATTTTCAGAACCTCGGAGATTACTGTTTTGGGAGTATATTTCATATACCCCAATGGAAGCGCCATCAATTCTGACACAGTTGAAAGAATACTGCAAGAAGACCTATATCATGCAAACATTTTGCGGAAATATGGCCTCACATACATAGTAAGTATATTATAACCTGCTTAAATCTGTCACGTTCAGTTTCACCAGCTTGTACACAGGCTTAAGGGGTTATGTGTATTATATATATGAGTATATACACACACATACACACACACACACATATGAATGTATATAAAGTATAAACATACATTATAGTGAGGATAAGAAAACATTATTATTAAATAGTAGTGTTGTAGTACTCAAGACCAGTTTTTAAACCACTTCTTTGCGATCTTGATCTTGTCTCAGAATTAACATTAATTTGACTCGATCTTGTCTCTGTCTCGAGCACAGAGGACTCAAGACCAGTCAAGACCACTCATCAAAACACCTCAAAATATTTATCACAACGGCTTAATATTCATCTGCTTGATAACACAGTACTATGATTGGGTGTAAAAAGTCTTTCCTCAAAGTCCGAATGCAACCGATAAGGTGTCTTATTTGAAAAAAGATACATTTAGACAGAAGCATTTATACTGAAATTTAAGAAAAAAAGTCCATGGTTCAAAATATACGGTGACCCAAATTTTAGGCTATAATGCCTGGCGCCAAGATGGTGCCTATGCTCCACATTTTATAGTGTGTCGTGTTACGTAAAATGAAACATTAGTCTGTTTCTGATCTTGACTTGGTCTTGGTCTTGTCTTGGTCTCAGTACGCTCTAGTCTTGGTAATGACTTGGTCTCGGTTTTGGTGGTCTTGAGTACATCACTATCAAATAGTAAAAGAGGTAAGGAGGATGCACTAATATAAGCCATTACCTCAAGCACCAAACCATCCCAGGGATGAGATCCTGAATGTAGCTGTGTGGCAGGCAATGCCTCAACACTACACTACTTTGGATGGATTGAAACAGTGTGAAGTTTTGTTTTCCCCAGTGGCCAAATTTCCCTGTAAGTTGGAGAACCTACTTACAGGGCTGGATACAGGTAAACATCAAACCCGGGACAAAGCAATTGTATGTTAAGGGCCCAACAGTGTAGTATCACTCCTGACCATCATAGGAATTGAACCAGCAACCTTCTGAATGCCAGCAGAGATAGCTTAGAGCCACCACTCCACCCTGCATTAAATAGACAAATTTCAAAAAAAGAAAAATAAATAATTAAAATATTTCTTGTGAAAATTGGGTGAAAAAATCTATTATATCTTTGCACTTAACCGATCATGCCCACCTTTACCAATAATGGGCAAAACTGAATGATATGTTCCTTGTATCTGGATGCAGTCGAAACATCAGGTGGTATCAAATCCAGGATATCTATGGCAAAACACAATCAGTCAGGAAGTCAGGAGATGGAAACAGGTCAAAGAAATGAAAACTCATGCAGGGCTGGACTGGGACTAAAATTCGGCCCTGGACTTGGGCGGTCATCACAATGACTCAACCACCTACCCAGTGGTCCAATGGGAACCTGCCCACTATGCCAGGTGGTCAGTCCAGCCCTCAGCAGATATGGACCTGACAAGATCTTACAGTTATTTTTTAGATTTAAAAGGATAATAATAAATGAGATTGTGTGGCAGGTTGTGGGACAGACCCTGTTCCTCATGACAGACCCTGTGCCTCATGACAGACCCTGTGCCTCATTTTGGAACAAAGGTGCTGGACAGCGTTCAGACACAAAAGATGACTAGCTTCTTTAAAGCTGGAAACTCATTCACATCAGCATAACTCACTTTAATTAGAACCTTATAGACTTAGACCATTCGGCACCAAATGATTTTCATTAATCGACCAACCGAAGCTTCTGCGGGTTCGAGGTTTTGGTGATCAAAAGACATACTGCGTAGGATCCACAGTTCAGCTTTAGTTTTATCAGACAAAAAGACTTTCCACTAGAGGTGGATCGTTTCGGTCCAGAAAGTAAAACTCTGGACTAAGATTTGATTTCAACAAACCAGTTGAGTATTCTGTGACTGTGACTCTGTGACTGTGACTTTGCGACTGTGACTCTTTTTTTCTCAATGGGTTGTTTAAACAAATTCTTAGTCTGGATTTTTACTTTCGGGACCTGAACTATCCACCTCTGACTATTGAAATTCAAATCCTCCTTCCAAGTCAGTCCACTTATATCGCTGTACCTTCTGCTGTCTTTCATGTTTTTGGAATATTTATCTGGATACATGTTCACATATTTTTTTTTTCTTTTAACTATTAGAAAATTAAATCTTCCCAATGTCTTTGTCTGCTTCAGGTGTCGGGTGGAATAGAGGTGAAGGAGATTGATCCCGTGTTTCTTGTGCTGATTGGCTTGGTAGCAGGCCTTGGGATCATTTTGGCTATTATGATCACATCGCTTGTCTGTACACAGAAAACGTGAGTAGATGACATATTTGGAGCCTGCATTTTATAAGGGCGTCTCTTGTAGAATGGCAGGACCCAACTGTGATTGTTGAATAGTCATAACACTCACATGGTGAAAGGTGGTGCAGCTATTCAAACACAAATGATGGAGCTGACATTATTGACAATGAGGACCTGTTACCTCATACATATATCTGTGTGTGTGTGTGTGTGTGTAACGATGGTACTGATTTAGATTGTTGCACTTCTGTTACTATTTGTAATGATACTTTTATCTATTAATTATTACTTGAAATATGTTGGGGAGGGTGTTAAATAAAAAATAGGCTATATGGAAATAGGAAATGAGATAAATTATATGTGTGAAGGCAAACATTTACTGTACTGCATATACTAAATGTATATTCTTATATTCAATGCTGATGTGTGATAAACGGCACAATGTTGTTTTATGTCCGTGGAACTAAGCCTTTTTCATCACTATGGTAACAGCAGCTCTATAAACTATGTGGCGTTTTTTTTTCTTTTGAAAGGAAGCTTTGCTGGCATTGATTCAGCATGGGGGATGAGTATGACTGATAAATGTACATTGTCAATTTTTGTGCTTGAAAAACGAAAATATAAAAGCTGAAGTAAAAGGATTTACAAAGCATTTAAGAAGGAACATTAAAAATAACTCTTTAGAAATGCAAAAAAAACATAAAAGATTTTTCAATGTTTGTAGTTATTGATTGCCCTATATTTTAGTTTCTTCTTAATCCATTATCAGATTGATATCAGTATTGTTACAAAAATTGCTAAATTAAATTAATATAGTAATACAGTAAAATACAAGGTAATTGCAAAATATATCAGTAGAACAATACTGCCAAGCATACAGATGGGGTAATACAGTACATATAACATTATAATTATTGAAATTTGTAATAATTATTGAAATATCAAACGGAATATAAAAGGACATTCCACTGAGGATGAATGGACAGAGTTACATGTATTTTTTCCTTCCGGTAGTGGATATTTGCATAAAATAATGGCTGTTACAGTATCTTATAAGTGTTTCCTGTCTTATAGCTTACAACCAGTAGAAAAGATGCCTGGCCGCAGTTTTAGACACGATCAGCTGTTTGATGAAACACGTTGGTTTGATTTTTAGTAGATTAAATTACACTAACATCTTTTTTTGGAGTGTATGTATAAAGGCACCTGTTTGGGTGGGGCATTGGCGGCTTGAGTCTCACCAGGGATTCACACTTACAGCCTTGTGCGTGTGGAGTTTACACGTTCTACAGTACATGCATGTGTCTCCCATTTCCTCCCACGGGCCAACAGCACGTAGTTTAGACGAATTCGTGCTCACAGTAGCTCACAGTTTGTCAGCGTGTGGCCTACCTTACAGAAAATGAAACGATAGATAATGTTTCTCGGCGAATATATGAATTTTGCATGCCATGTTTTTAAATGTGTGGTATTAAGGTGATTACACACATGAACTTACAAAAGGGCTATTAGCTTATAGACAGCGTCTGTCATTTTAGCTACAGAAGGAAGCTGAAAGCAGCCAAGGCCATGAACACAGCAGCAATGATGCAAACAGAGAGTCACAAGAGCTGTGCAGTAGTGCCTGGCACCAATAAGTACACAATGGAGGGGTGAGTCCACAATCGTGCATCCTTGTTGAACATATTTGAGGGGACAAATTAGAATGGAGAAGTAACTGTAGCTCAGATTCAAAGGCTTGTCTGTTCTATTTCAGGGCCAACCCTGTGCTGAATCTGAAAATTGATGAAGCCACAGACCTTCTGAGCTTTGATGAAGAAGGTTGCTGTCCTGACAGACTTGGGTAAGATGGTAGCAACTCCTCCATTTTCTCCATCGACATTGGCTCTCTCTTATATACTGTTTTTATGTTATAATAACCGGTGTACATATGTTCATGCAAAAATTGCATTCAGTACAGTCCTAATATCAGTGTCTGTGGACTTTTACTTGGTATGGCAGTAACAATATCAAATCAATGGCCAAATAATTGTCCAGTGAGCTAAATGAAATGAGAGACCCAGATGGTGCGGTGGTGCAGTGGTGCAGTGGTTCGTGCTGTTGCCTCAGATCCCTGGGGCTGGGATTTAAGTCTCTGCCCTGGTGCCATGTGTGTGGACTTTGCATGTTCTCCCCGTGTCGTCATGGAGTTTCCTCCTGGTTCTCTGGTTTCCCCCCACAGTCCAAAAACATGCTGAGATGTTTCCTGACTTGTGACTGTAGCTTTGATAGGCTCCAGCCCCCCGTGACCTTGAATAAGACAAGCAGGTATAGAAAACAGATGGATAAGAGAACATAAACATAAAGGCTTTGTCCCATATACCCCATTTGAGTGCGAGCGCACTGAGATACTACGCAATTTGTTGATGTGAGATGCAAAATGTGTAAGTGTGCTGTATGCAAAGAGCTGAAGTGCCCGGGCATTTCTTGAAAACAATGGGATACACCTGATATCTGAAGAGGTGAACAAGAAACATGCTACAGCTATATCATCATTTGTGTCAGTTGTGTTTGGGGTTTCCCTCCACTGTAGCTTAGACTATATAAACATTTGTTATACACCTTTGAGCATTTGGAACTTCTTAGGAGGCAGACTGTGCCCTAATTTGCTGACAGACTGATGCAGTGCATTGTGGTCTATATTCTTCGCTTCCATGCTGTATTTCCAAAGTGTGGTTAAAATGCACATTATTTGAGGGATGCTTGCTAAGCATGTGAACGCACCCGACAAGCATGGTACGGTATAAGTATGTACTTTGTGGGACAAATGGGATGAAACCACAGGCCCATTTTACTTTTATTATGTATAAGATTGCTTTAGCATTAGCACAATCATACCCTGCTGTCATACCAGCAACATTATTCATCTGATGCAAATGCACATGCTTCATTTTCGGATTGTCAAAACCCACTAGGTTTCTCTATGTTTGAAAAAAAAGGATCAAAGACCCAAAACATGTTCTGGAACAATTTGGGGAAGACCTTGAAAGCTTCATGAAGCTTCATTGGCTCATCAGTAACAAAGTAACAAAAGTCAGGGAGAACACATTAACAACCATAGTAGACCAGCAGTAAACACAGTGCAACAAACACACAATGTCCAGTTAAGGGAACAGAGCAAGGCCAGGCACATATATACACATAATGAGGGCTTCAACAAGGGACAGAGAGCACTAAAGACTTCTACTAACAAGAAAGAGGTGAGCATAATCAAGAACCACTACAGACACAAAAACTAGAAACATGGGTATAGAACAGGACTACAAGCAGGAGAGAAGGGGCAAAGACAAGGAACTGTAGATGTGTCTTTAGCTCAGGTACTGCTGCCTTTGAATATTCAGAAACTTAATTTGAATATTGAGAATATCGTGATATTGATTCTGAGGGGAAAAAAACTTCATTTATATTTTACTCATAGTCGTTCAGCCCTATTCCTTTTTTTAAATTTGTGTTTCACACATAAAGCAAGAATAAAAAAACATGTAATGTTTTCTAAATGTTAAGGGTATGCATAGTGCGTACTGACGTGCAGTTGGTTTTATTTTATATAGCACCTCTCTCAGACATAGTCACAAAACGCTTTACAATTTTAAAATTAAATTTATATGTCAAAAAAAAAACAACGGCAATGTGATACAATGAATCTGTATGATTAAACAACACAGGAAGACAATACAATGAAACGATGATTGAATATGTTGACATTTTCCAATGAAATAATACAATGAAATGATGAAACAATATAATAAAACAATACAATGAAATAATGCACATTTTGTCAAGTAATCATAATAAAATTATAGTAATACACAATCTAACCAAATGCTTATAAATGAGTCTTTAGATCAGATGATCGCAAGGTCAGGGGAATAACATTACAGAATCTTAGTTCCAAGGATTCAAAAGTACAATTACCATGAGTGTTTAATGCTAGATTATGCAGGGAACCGTAAGCAAGCTCTGACTTCCAAAACGAACAGAACAACTGGCTACATGGAGAAGAAACTCCACGATATAATCAGGGGCCTGGTTGTGCAAGGCCTTGTATATACATACTAAAATTTTAAACTAAACCCTGTATATAAGCTGAAGCCAGTGCAATGGATTTAAATTGGGACTGATATTTGACCATTTATTGGACCTTGTTAAAAATCTAAAAGTACATTACCAATATCCTGTTGAGATGAAATAAATGCATGAATAAACATCTCAGCTGTAGACTCAACAAACCTTATTTTTGCAATACTTTTAAGATGGAAGCAACATGAGTTGGTCAACAGCCTGACGTGAGAATCAAAACTCAGTGAGTGAGTTGGGCTGAATTGCCTGATTTTAGAGAATCTTTTTTCAGAAGCAACACGCAAACTATGTGATTTATCACCATTAAATTAAAAGCAAAAAAACTGCCAATTAAGCTTTAACGTCTTTCAAACAGTTAATCAACTAATTTGATAACACTGATAATTCATTCCTCTTCGTGTTTAAAAGAAAGATACGACTGGAGATCAGCAAAGAAGTGGCAGGATTCTTAAAACTACTGATTATCTGTCGTCGGGGCAGCATATATGAAAACATAGCATTGTCCCCAGCAGAGAACCCAGAGGAACTCCAGGACAGAGCAGTTGAACCAGAGACTGGAAAACTTGTCTTTTAACTTTCGGTTAAGTATGCAGAAAAAAACACACTAGATCAGTGCTCAAAATACCTAACTGGTAACATCAAAGCAAAGCATTCTCCTACATCAGCAGGCATCAGCAGAGTGCGGTCGACAGAAGCCAGATTGAAACTTATCATCAACCTAATGCACCTCCAAAACTTTTGTAAATTGTACAGCTGCAGCCTTTTCGAAGATTTTAGGTAAAAAAGGCAATCTAGACATAGGCATGTAATTTGCAGGCAGGGTAGGATCAACATTAGCTTTTCAAAGCGAATAGAAAACCGTAGGAAAACAATAGAATGCTTACAAAAGGAGAGAAAGTGACCCGATAAAATGGAAAGATTAATGGCTGACACTACAGAGGGGCCAAAAGACTCAAACATTTTTAAAAGTAGGGAATGACGTTAAACTGCACCCAGCCCTGCATGCGGTCCTGCAACTTGCATGGAAAATTTGGGAGTTGGTGGCGGGATTGGTACTGCAGCCACAGTCAAATCTCCACACGGCTCTGGAAAAGCAGACAGGACTCTTTTCTGCTCTCTGCGGGAGAAGCTCTGCAGCAGCCTCCCACAGGAAGGCTGCATACGTGATGAAGAGGATGGGAGAAAGCCCTCGGAAAAGTCGAAACTGCCAGAGAGCCAATTGGGACAGGCCTGTTGGGGATCAGGACTGGTGTGGTGCTGAGAAGTCACCTCCTGCGTGGCAGCACTCAGGTCCTAATCTCAGGTGGCCTGTCAAGGTAGGCATGTGGAACATCTTGTCACTCTGGCATGAATCTTCCTCTGCTGTCGGAGGAACTTTGCAAACTCCACATTTCAGTGGTGGCACTCTCTGAGGGCTGCAAACAGTAGAAGTGGCCGGATCTCTGTAGGTGGGTGCGTCTATTATTAGTCTGGTCGCCCTGATGGCTGCCATACTCAGGGAGTAGCTGTTGCTGTGGCGGATCTGCAGGGTCTACAGGAGTGCTCAGTTTGTGAATTCTGTCCACTTATTGCTGCTACTCTGAAGATTATGTCCAGTAGGATACTGCATATGAAGAGAATGAGGCTGGACCTGGTCAGACTCAAAGATCACGCTGCTTCTAATGTGTTTGCAGGCAGTTTGCGTGAGGAACTTGTGGATGTGGGTGCAAAGAAGTGTTAATTTATATAGGCAGACTAATTCTCACCCGCTGGCAACCTTTGCAGGGTGTCTGATCAGATCACTTAGATTATAGCACACCACTGATGGGGTTATTTTATAGCTGGTTAATAGAGCATCAGCATCAGCACACCACTCCACGAAAGCAATCCAGATGCACATTGGGTGATTATGTAATTGTGCTTTATCTGCATGCATGCACAACTACAATTCAATTAAATTCAGTTGAATTCAATTCAATTTCAATTCTTTTTTATTGTCATGTGTACAAGTACGAGTACTGTGTACAATGAAATGCTTGCTTGCATGTGCTCCTGCAGATAGTGAACATAGACAACAAGATGGATAGACAACAGGATGACAAGTGAATGAATGATAAAGTGAATTATAAATAAGTAAATAAATAAGACCAGAATCCCAGGAATAAATAGAGACAGAATTATATCTATGGGTAGCAGTGGAGGTGACACAAGGTTACTCATTGTTCATGAGTCTGATTGCAGTTGGGTAGAAACAGGGATGGATTATGGGTTGTGTGGGCCCCTGGGCAAAACGTTCGCGAGGGCCCCCCCCCACCCTACCACCAGCACCACCACCACAACCACCACAATTCAAGGGCCCTTGGCAGCCAAATGCCCTCCCTCCATGTTTCTATCAGAGGCCCTATAGGGTCAGGGGCTCTTGTAGGCAGAGGATCAAAGAATGTAGGCCCTCTAAAATAGACAAACGAAAATACATTATTGATAAGCGTTGCAAATTATTTTGGGCTAGGGGCCCCACGGGCCCCCTGCACCCCAAGGGCCCCTGGGCAGCGACCTCGCTGGCCCGGTCCGTAATCCGTCCCTGGGTAGAAACTGTTCCTGAACCTGGAGGTGTGCGTCCGAATGGACTGTAGTAAACAGCATCAAGAGGTTTGCTTACCTTGGCAGTGGCATCCATGTCTCTGGTGACTCTTAAAATGAAGTCAATAGATGGATTGGAAGACCATGGAGGGTCATGAGGTTGTTGCAAAGGGGTGTATGGTGCTCCAGATATCTTTGTAAGATGATGTTAGAGTCCTGGTGCTCCCTGTTTTGATGTATGGCTGCAAGATATAGATGCTATCCAGTGACCTGAGATGAAGACACATGTCCTCTGTTACTGTGTCTCTTCAGAGAATCCTTGGGTACCGCTGGTTTGACTTTGTGTGGAATGAGTGGTTGCTCAGGGAGTCCCGCATGAGGCACATTACCTGCATTGTGAGGGAGCGTCAGTTACGGCACTATGGCCATGTGGTGTGTTTCTCTGAGGGTGATCCGGTTTGCAGGATCCTCATTGCTGAGGACCCAAGCTGCTGGACCAGGTCAAGGGGATGCCCATGTACCACTTGGCTGTGGTAGATAGACAGCCATTTCCAGAAGGTGGGACTGGACTGCGTGTTAGCCTGGGGCGGCTCACCAAGCAGGAACCCGAGGTGTTTTGTCGTGTAGTGGGTGCAGTAACGCAATGTACAGTAATGGTGTAATGGTGCATGCTACCCAAAGTGGCTTGACTTGACCTGAAGTTGGCAGAAAATCAACAAGGCTGGATGAAGGTTTCATTTTACCGACTAAGTCATTGATATCATCTAAAATAACTGAGTGAAATGACTTACTGCTGTAACTAAATTAATCCGTATTAGAGTATGAAGCTGTTTGAATACTTTCAAAATGTATAGTTCTTTACATTTAGCCATAGTCATCAGCATATCAAAAGTTACTACGACGTTTTTTGCCCACCTTGACTCCACATTTGATTTCTTTCAGTCCTACATTTCTCATTAAACGTTGCATGCACATGTTACATAGTCATAGTGATAGTATTCACCCTTACAAAACACCTTCACCAGTCTGAAACCAGGGTCTTCATATTTTCTCCTGATTGTGGCTTCCTGTCTAGTGCTGAGATTCTTCATAATGCTGAGGTACACTTGTTTTCCTCAGAACATTTCATAATTTAAATGGTCAGCATAATCCAAAAATATTGTTGTAATCAAGCTGCTCTATTAATTTCCACAAAGAGATCAGGTGAAAATGATTCTAGTTTTAGTAGTAACCTGTAAATCTCTGATGTCTGTTTGATTTAAGGCTTGTGCTTTAGTTTTGTGTGTTATTTTCTAGCCTTGATTCCTTGGGCTACAATGCTGACCTGAACACGACTGAAAAAGACATCATGCCAATGATGGTAAAAATAATACTTCAATAAATCTTCTCTCCCTAAGCTGCTTTTACTTACCCCACAATTTAGTTATTGTCATAGTAGAGTAGGCAGTGGTGGCTTGATGGTCAGGGAAGCGCGCTTGTAATTGAACGATTGCAGGTTCGAATCCCCCACCAGCATGTCACCACTGAGGTGCCCTGAGCAAGGTATCGTCCCCAAGCACTGCTCCCCGGGCGCTGAATTAACTGCCCCCTGCTATGTCACGAAAGTCACATATGGGATACAGGAGGACACATTTCGTTGTTGTGTGGTGTGTTAACCATGACCACTGATTACCTCATTTTAATTAAAGAAGTCTATGAAAAAGAAGCACAGTAATGGTTGAAGGTCACATCAATTCAGATTTTTTTTGCCACATGTCTGAATCTGCAGACCACTAGAAAGGACATTGACGTATCTGTCTTTGCATCTTGTTAGGTAATTGAGGAAGAAGATGAGGATGAGAGTGACATACAGCTGGACAACAAGAGCACTGAGCCACTTGAAGCTGCTGTGGCACAACAAGACAACAATAAAGCCTCAGATATTCTGGAAAACTATGACAATCGCGCTTTTAACACCACTGACCTTTAAGCATTGTCTCGAGAATACAGGGATGTTTGTCCAGTTCTGAGAAACCCGCTAAGATGAAAAGAAACTAGTATTGTTCATGTGCATACTTTTTAAAAAAAAAAAATCCATCCATCCATCTTCCAACCTCTTCATCTAAGTATATAGTTGGGGGGTGTAAGGCAGGACAGACTGCAGAAGATGAAAAAGCTACAAAAAGTTTGAAAAAGTTTTTACATAGACACAACCCAGATGCCTCATTATTTTCTTAATTAAACTGTATGGTTTTCTGAAGTGGGTGACCCAGTGATTAGCACTATAGCCTCACACTTCTGGGACCAGGGTTCGAGTCTTGTTAAATTGTAGGTGTGACTGGTGCGTGTGCCCTTTGATTGGCTGGCACCCCGTTCTGTGTTGCTCCCTGTCTTGAGGCTCTGGACCCTTTTTTACCCTGAGTAGGACAAAGTTACAGGAGATAGATAGATGGATGTAATGAATGTACAAGATAGTAATGTGGAATTAGGTTCCCTTTATGTTAAAAAAGCCATTCAGTAGATCTGGTGCTTAGATGTTAATTAGACTCTATACGATTTAGATTATATTTTATTAATATATTTTAATGCATATTACAAAAACAGTGTAACTTGTAATTTGAATTTGAATTGTCTTGTGGTGGCAGTCATTTAGCAGAACTGATGAAATGTAGTGTATTCATTATTTGCTTAAATTTTATGCGCATTGATTTGTACATAAAATGTAAATCATTGTTTACAGTAAATCAGCCTGTAAATAATATTGAGGTATCTGCTGCTTCTTTTTGATCGTGACGCTATCGGGAAAAACATAAAAGATTCAAATAATCAGATTTACCAGATTTACTTATAGACATTCATAAACCTTTTTAACTTTTGAGACTCACTGCAAAAATACTAAATGGAACACATTTCTGTCAGCTGAAATCTCTGAAACGCGTTTGAATATTTTTTACCAGCTTGTGTTGAGTTTACAGCTATTCAGCCATTCTTGGGGAACATAATAGTAATTTAACTGCATTAGTCTAGTTTTGATATTGCAAAGAATGCTGGGAAACAGGAACACTAAATTCAACATTTCCATTTAAAAGTCATTTTCTTTATTTAAGAGTATTTTAGAATTTATACAAATAGTGTTCAGCACTTCATTTCACTTTTAAAACATACGATACATTATTCAGAATTAAAGTACACAACAATAGTGGTACTAGGTAAGTCTGGTAAGAAAATGTAATTTACCCTTACAGCAAAGGAAAAAAAATATATATACATATTTAACTAGGAAATGTCAACCATGTAAAATTTACATTACAGAAAAGCATGTTGGTATATGAAGAACAAAAAAGTCCATACGTTATCTGCCTTAACACAATTGCTGCAAATACAGTTGAAGTTTCAATGGTCTGTGGCCAGGTTGTGTGCTTTTTTTACATCAACAACAACAACAAAAAACATGTTCAATCCTTATGACTGTCATAGTAGATGAGTTATGCATATAAATAATAGGAACAATAAATCAAGTAAAACCTTATTACATTCCACTTACGAATGCCTTTGTTTGTAAAGACTTAACACACGTGTAACAACTGTGAGCAGTACT
>JAABNX020000002.1:8061688-8072598 GCA_015163995.2 Mormyrus lacerda | reverse complement strand
GCAAGTGTAAGTGTGAACTGATTTGTCATTGGATGTGCTGGCATTTGATGCTGTCAGGGGACGCGACAGCACCCCCCAGGCCAAAGGCGAAGGCAGGGGACACCAGGCGACTGAGCCCACTTTGCCGCCCCCCTGGCACAAAGGCCCACGGCCATGCGTCCCCGAGACAACCACCCGCCCACCCCGGGAGGCAGCCCGCGAGGGACTAAGGGGGGCCCCAACCCTCATACAGGGAGGCACGCAGAGGGGGGGATGGGCGGCGAGCCCCCTAGACCCGCCCGCAACCCCCCCACCGAGGAAAGCGGGCCCCGGGCCAAAGGGCCCCACCAACCAGGACACCACCCCGCCCCCCAGCGGACGGCCCCCCACACACAGGAAATGGATACTTTTGATTATATCCTGATCTTTTTCTTTTCTAAATTGGAACCCGCTTCGGAACACTCAGTGAAGAAAGTTACAGTTACAGTCAACAGTAAGATAAGTGAAGTTTATTCGTCAACTATGCAAATAGAAAACACAAAATTTTCTATGGATATTAACTTGACAACAAGTGGTCATTTTTTTATAAAAGAGCTTGAATATCCTTAGCAAGTTGTTTGATAATTTGATGGATTACCTATCAAACTTTGTTGTCAAACTATTTATTTCTGAATTCAAAAGTTTATTATTAAGATTTTTGAGGAAAAACAATAGTGTTTTTTTTAAACGAAATGAAGAAGTATCCATATTATTACATACTATTACATGGCCATATACTACCAACCTTCATGAGGAAAATATTCAGATTCCTTTCTTGAATAGACTAAAGGTTACGTGGAATTCTGTGATTGACAATGCTTCAAAAACTGGGCTCATTTTGGATCCAGTTTTTGTTTAAAGTCCTTGATAGCATCACTTGCTGTTCCTGCTGCTGTGTCTATGGCGGTCTGCATCTGTCTGGAGGTCTCATCTGCGACTGTAGGAGGTGACACAGCAAGGGAGGAACTGATTACGACATATCAAACATCACAGTAAACCTTCACATTTGTAACTTTCACATGAGCGTAAAAGTACCAGCGAAAGCTTTTGGGAGCATTTCTGCTGATTTGCTGAACAGGCAGTTTATATGGAGTATGATTACATGGTTTGAATGATATAGTCAGAGACCATAAGTTTAAGATTTCTGAACAACATGTAACTATGATGAGGTGTAACAGAAATAAAGCATGTGTATCATAGTCATCGTTGAGGAGAGCAGAAGCAGAGGTAACATGGGAGGTCATTCCAACCTGGATCTACCAGCAAAAAGCTTACTGTTGGTATCTATTGTCTTTGCTGCAGGATAACATATATGCAGTGGTATCACCGCTAAGGAAACACCTCTCCCCCAACACAAGGATTAGAAGATAAATATACAAGATAGAGTACCACTTTGCAATAAGAATACTCTTAATGTTTATGAATGGTTTGTAATTAGCCTAATTTGGTTTAGACAATTATAATGAAGTTATAGCAGTTAGTGAGTTACTACCATTTATTAGTGGCAATATGGGAGCCATATTGTAAAGTGGTACTGAATCTAGAGAGCTAACTAGTGCGATTTATGTGCTGTTGACGTGCATATTCAGCCACTGATGCCCTGGAACTAGCTGTTCAGCAAGTGACGTGGCGAATACCAATGCTGGTCGTTTCTTTGGCAGATTCTGCCACCTGCTGCACAGCATCCTGCACCACTTGAACTTAAAAGAGAAGGAAAGAGGACCTTTTACAGGGGTGATACAAATATACAAAGAATATCTGAATAATTATTTTACATATTAGTTTTATCACATTTTTCAGTGAATTTTATTAAATATATTTTATTGGATTTAAAACCTTGATGTTTAAAGTCTGTAATTTTATTAGTCATTAGTCATATTAACATATTTTGATTCACAGGAAAAACAGTAATTCAATAAACAATGATGTTAGCTATTGTCCTTCACGTTTACACAAAAATGAAAATACTGTTACTGTATGTTATGCTAGTAAGCTACCACTACGTTCTGTGTTTTAATTAATTATAAATTAATTATAAGATATGTGTTTGTTCTGTTATGCAAAAAAAAAAAAACAGTGCTCCTGTTTCCTCTATATTAGGATGAGTTTTTGACAAAAACATATTTCCAGAATGGCAAAGTAAAGAACCTACCAGCAGAGTCTGCACTGCCTTTGCTGGACGTCTGCGTGGTGTTTTTGAGCCCTTCCAAAGACTTCCTGACAGAGGCCATCCTGCTCAGTCGTATGGCAGCTCTTCTGACTGGGCTGCAGGACTTTTTGAGGTGGAAATGCCGATTTAATACCCCCAGCCACTGACCTGCTGTGCCAGGCCTACACACGTCAAACTGATTATGCATGTGAAACTTTTCATTGCCGCGGATTAAAGTGGCATTCTAAAATTTAGCCCCTCTGTTGAAGTAGTCAGCATTTTAGGCATAGCCAAGCATCCTGTGAACAATAAATGCCACATTGTCCAGTGAATTTCTTGTGAAGCTACTTTGGGACTCTATGGGTTGAGAAAACCAAAACACACAGAATGAACGCAAAACACAAATTGTTTTCAATCTTTATTATTTACATTTGATACATGTCTTGCCTGACATATAGACCATAATGCTGACAGTTCTTGCATTGTAAATCACATTTTACTAACACTCAGTATTACTTTAACCCACATTTAGCTACATCAACTTCAACCTGTATTAAAATCACACATGTATACACACGCACACACACACACACACACACACACATACATTTATATACATATATAGTTTTTCATCCATGTGTAACAGATGCTTCAATGGAATGATTTCACAAGAAACTGTAAAGATACAATGTATAAAATTCTAGCATGTGCAAACATCAAATGAACGACTTGTATAATTATTAAATGAAAATGAACCCACTTACAGGCATTTTACACAGCTATAGAGGATTACTTTTCTCATATACTTATAAATGGAGTTTTGCTGTCCACTGGGGTTTTTATTGGAAGATAAGAAACATCTATATCACAGATATAAACACAAGTACACAAAGGAGCACAAATCAACCTCAGGTCTCATTTCATTGGGAGGGAAACAAGGAAATGAGACCTGGCTGAATACGTCTTCAGTGAAGAACTAGACCAAACACATCACAGAAAAAACGTGACATTTACAATATATCATTACAATATATTATTATTTAAAAGATCTTTTTTCTTTCAGGAAGAACATATCCTTGGGAAACATTTTTTGCAACAGGGGTTATGGTGACGGTTTTGTTATTTGTCCTTTTGTTATTATAATGTTTACTGTGCTGCTGGTCAACCAAAAGCTGGAGTTTGCGGTTTATGCTTCTGGTTCATAGTCCTGGTACTGCTCCTGCTAAATGAAAAGAACAAAACAGCGTAGTCAAAATCAATCTGCGCTAGTGCAGTATGAGTACATTTCTCATACACGTATCCAAACAATTATTTCGATCAATAAATTACCCAGCAGTTTTTTTTTATTGTCCCACTATAAATATTATTTTCATCAGGTCGATATATGTAATAATTAGATAAATTATTAAATTATGTAGAGACTGCATGAGTGCAATACCTATAATTTGACAGAAGAGGGCACCGCTTACTGCAAGAAAATAAACACCTGCTGAGCAATGACCCTGAATAGTCAGGATCACTCGAAAGCCTATCATGATTTTCCTTTAAATCCTTTTCCTTTATATTTCATTCATACATTCAGGTTAGAACAATGGGGATAGAGAGGATAAGCAGTTACAGCCCTTCGACGTGCAGAAGGGGGGTCATGTGACGGTGACAAATAACCGTAAGCCTGTGAGCACGAGATGCAGTGGGAGTCCCTATTTATAGAAACGCGAGGCGGTCTCTGCTGGTACCCACAATGCACCACAACTCATCGCATCACCACCACACCCACGCAGTCAGTAAAATGTTCATGCGTGTGAAAGAGAATTGGGGGAGGGAGAGAGAGTCAGGGAGAAGGATAGTGAGGAGACACAGGGGGAGGGAAGGCGATCTCTGCTTCTCATTTCCAGTTTAAGTATCCTAGTAGACTCAGACTGCTTTACGACTGAGGCCAGGGGTCATTTGACAGCAGTTCAATCTTTGCGTTGCTGTTTTTTCTCATCGCCATGGGTTAGCTCATGCAATAAATCCATTCATTCTCACGCAGGTTTTAGAAAATGTATTAGTTAGCCACAAAAAGCACAGAATATAGCTTCTGACATTTAATGCCCTTGACAGAGAGGACAGTAAATGAAATAAAGATCTTACTGAAATGCACTTCTTTATATGTAGTGTATAAATCAGTAAATTATAAATCACCATGTCTTACATTAACGTAGAACATGTGAAATCTGCCTGAGGCTCACCTGAATAACAGGCACAGATACTATTGTTTTTCAGTACTTCCCAAAGAAGCTTCCCCATAAGAAAAATGCCATTATTATTATCAGTGAACAATCTATTCCAGGATGCATTGCCTTGCATAGCCTTTGCTATAACCAGGCACTAATTAAAATGACTAATGATTCCTTAATTCTTCTTGCTTGTTGAACTAATTCACTCGCTCCAGCTAATATCGATTTAGTATTTCTGATTCTGTTATTTGGTTGATTTTCTGGAAAGTCATGCTACAGTATCCATCTTTGACAAAATTTAAATTTATTTTCTGAGATTTCAATTTATTCTCAGGGATATTTATTCATGATAATTGTGTGGCTGCCTGCACTTCACTAACTCATGAAATGTAAGCCTCTCAAGAAATAACTAAACTAACAAAAATTGCCATTCCTGTCGGTTGGCTAAAGAGTGAAGGTAGAGAGAGGTAGTTTTACATTTCCCCTCTACCCAAATTTGTACAATATCTGTAATTGAAATGAATCTGCAAAATTAAGTACCTGTTCCTATTTTTCCCTATAAATGCATTGGCTACTCAGCTTGTGCTGCATTATATGAACATGCATTGCAAGGAAAGCCTGAAGGCTCCTGGTTATGGAATGCAGACTAGTAACGTCTGAGAAACTTAGCTGAGATTCAACAATTCAGCTGTTCTGCTGGGTCTGTACTGTAGATATTTACCAGAATACACAGTATATAGAGACTACTCTGCATACCCACTGTAGGTGGACTATCCAAATAAAGAATTACCTCATCTTCTTGCAGTGAGTATTTGAATCTCAGAACAGTTTTATGGTTATAGTGCTCTTTAAAATGATAAACATCACTTTAAATTATTTAAATCTATTTTTACACAACTGATGCATTTAACTTCTTATAGCACATATACCGATTTGTATTTATCTATTTTTACTTTATTACTTGCATCAGCCTCTTTGCAAAAGAAAGAAAGAAATGGTTGGGATCAAGACATTAAGACTGTAAAAAAAATCACAATTCCAATTGTATATTAGAAGGTTCCCAAACTATTAAAAGCACATTAAAACACCTATCCAAAGATCAATTACCATATACCTAATGTATATTACACATACATAATGAGTATTCTTTATGTGACACAATAATGGACCAATGGCATTTTATTTAAGAAACAGGTGAAGCACAGCTTCACCAAACAAACAACAAAAAAAATCGCATATCATTTTAATCACATATCGTTTATCATTAGGCATATTCATAATGACCGTTTCCATGAGAAACCATAAGAGTATGCCCGGTCCACTGCCCTGTTTTTGTTTTATGACATATATATGCTCAGTTTGAATTTGATGTTAGCAGCACATTTCAGAAAAGCCGGGACAAGGGCAACGAAAGACTGGAAAAGTGGTCAGTAAGATGACTGGGTGTATAAAGAGCCTCCCAGATAGGCAGAGTCTCTGTGCAGTGAAGATGGGGAGATGTTCAGCACTTTGTGAAAGACGGTGTGAACAAACAAGAACAATTTAAGAACAATGTTCCTTAACATAATATTGCAGAGAATTTGGGAATTTCGTCATCTACAGTACATAATATCATATAGAGATTTAGATAATCCATAGAAATCTCTGTACGTAAGGGAAAAGGCCAAAAACAAATATTTGATATTGGATAGCTGTGATCTTTGGGTCCTGAGGAGGCACTGCGCTAAAAACAGACACGATCAGTGCATCAGCATCAGTGGAAATCAGTGCATCAGCTCAGACACTTCCGAAAACCATTCCCTGTGAACACAGCTCGTACCTGCATCCACAGATGCAGGATGAATCTGTACTATGCAAAGAAGAAACCATATCTAAACATGATCCAGAAACACTGCCAACTTCCCTGGGCCCGAGCTCATTAACGACTGAAGCAAAATGGAAAACTGTCTTGTGGTCTGATGAATGAAACTTTAGAATCGTTTTTGGAAATCGTGAACGCCATATCCTCCAGGCTAAAGAGAAGAGGGACCATCCAGCCTGTTATCGGCAGACAGGTCAAAAGCCAGCATGCGTGATGGTATGGGGGTGCATTGTTTGCCTGTGGCTTGGGTAGCTTGCACATCTGGGAAGGTACCATTAATTCTGAACAATATATACAGGTTTTGGAGCAACATGTGCTGCCATCCAGATAACATCTTTTTCAGAGAAGGCCTATATTTCAGCAAGACAATGCCAAACAGCATTCTGCGTGTATTACAACAGCATGACTCCGTACTAAGAGAGTCTGGGTGCTAGTCTGGCCTGCCTGCAGTCCAGACCTGTCATCAACTGAAGACATTTGGTGCATCATGAAATGAAAAATATGACAAAGGAGACCCCGAATTGTTGAGTACTTGAAATACTATATCAGGCAAGAATGAGACAACATTTCACATTCAAAACTCCAGTAACCAGTCGACTCAGTTCCCAAACATTTACAGAGTATTGTTAGAAGAAGAGGTGATGCAACACACTGGTCAGCAAGCTCCTGTTTTTTGAAACATATTGCTGCCATCAAATTTAATTGGGCATATATTTGGCATAAAACAATAACTCTTCTCAGTTTCAACATCTGATATGTTGTCTTTATTCTATGTTATATTGGGTCTATATATTTTGTAAATCATTGCAATCTGTTTTTATTTACCTTTTACACAGTAGCCCAACATTTTTTGGAAACGGGATAGTATATCAAACTCTGACACACACGCTAACCCATTTCATACAACATCAACTGAGAGATCAACTGACATTATGACTGCAGCGAGACAGAAACTGCTTGTACAAGTTAGTTAACCTGTGGCATTTATTTGTCAGGAAACTCCCACAGCGCTAAAAAAAATATCTACAGGTATGGCTACAGAAAAATTGCGCTGCAAGCTGTATGTGGCCCTCGGGCCTTGAGTTTGACATATGTGCTCTAAGTGAAATAGCCAATTGCTAAAAATACTATTTTTCTCATCTATAGCTTTCATCCATCCATCTTCTGTAATCATCCATTGTCTTGTCCGATTTAGGTTTGAGGGGACTCCAGAGCCTATGGGCCACAAGGCAGGGAACAACCCAGGATGGGGCACCAACCCATCACAGGATGCCAACCCATCACAGGGCACCAACCTACAGGTAGGCTACTGGTAACATACATAATGTACTGTTCCACGTTGCTTGTACATCATGCTTTTAAGTGTTTTTGAGGCATTTGCAGTTCAATTTTCATATCTTCCCTGTAAGGATATGCAAGTGGCGAGTGCTTAAAATGTCCCACAATGTTTCTCCCACTGGCAACAGCGTCACTTACACTTCGCTGCGACAGCCACCCCTCCTGTGTCACAAGCTGTAGCCAGTGTGCAGAACAGCCCAAGCTAGTGACTCCCAGATCATCCATTGCTTTTTTCATATCACTCCCGTTGTCTTGCACATTTGCGTGCACTTTGTCTAGTGGGATTTTCCACTAAATGCTGATTCCACCTCTCAAACCATTGTTTTTACAAAGATTGCAAAACGCTTCTGTACTAGTTGATGTTAAAAGCATAAAATACTTCCAGATCATCGTCCTCTTATTGTTTTCTTACGCTCCTCCTAGTATCGAGTGTATGCACATGATGTCACAGCAGGCACAAGTCACGGAGTTCACGACCGCTGACTGGCGAAAAGACTGAGAAGCAGCATTAGCGTTCGGCTTGAATGCCACAAAAACGTATGTAAAATGGAAAAGAGCCGTCATGCAACTGATTGTACAAACTGATTTATCGAACACGGGATCAGTCACATATGGCCGATACCCGATCCGTCTAATTGGACTGGATCGGTGCTTATACCGATTTGAATATCTGATCGGTGCATCTGTAGTATTTATTATTATCATTACCCCTTTTACTATTCAGTGCAAAATTGTACTCAACACAGTACCACTGATAACCTGATCAACTTTCATGTGAGCTGCTCAGGGTCAGAGATGTATAAAAAACCGTAAGTAAGCATTCTAGTTAAAAATAAGTCTATGTAACTTTTCAGTGGTTATGCTGGCTGTTTATTTGAAATGTAAAATAAGATAAACTACCAACACTGTAATTAGCGTCCCATGTTGCTTAAGTATGCACACACACTGTTATGTTTTTGCATGCCTTGCTCAATGGCATAAAATGTTTGGACCAAAATTTAAGCCTATTCTAATTTACGGATGAAGCAATACACCTACACCATAATATAAGGAAAGAGCGACACCTCTATTCAGGACAAAAGAAAGACTGGCATTGTGTCTGTTCTGAAAAGATTTCCAAAATTTTGATTTAAAATTATCAGGATAAATGATGATATCAAATCGACTGAACTACCGTACATAAGACCTTCAGCATGGTAATGCTGCAGTGATGATATAAAATAATTTCTCCTGTTATTCTCAGCGATAACCAGACCGTAGTGTACACATAATTCACTAATGAATTCAATTCTGAGCTAAAAAAAAAAGACAATGGCTGGTAGCTCTTAACATTATTTGCAACAATCAATAATATATATATATATATAAAGTGACATTACTCACATTTCTTTAATCAGAGATTAACTTGTATTCAAAAAGGAAAAAAAAAAATGGCAAAAAGGTCAGGCACTACTAAAGTATGTTTCATACTTTGTTCTCCAATATAGCTGCAGATGTGTTTTTTACAGAACTTCTTGAGCCTAAATGGGGTATCTTGCCATTTTCAAGGTTACAACACTGAGCCTTGATATTAAGTAAGAGTACGGCTGTTGCAGTGTGACGCATGAGGAAGGTTACCTGTGGAGTTTCAGCATACGACTCCCCCTCCATCATGGGATCTCCCATGCTCTCCTCCATGGCCTCCTGACCCAGCTCCTCCGGCTGTAGGACAGACAGAGTTTAAAGCATTAAGCCTTTGTAAGAATACTTCTGACTCTCGTAAAGTATCTCAAGATACTAATAGAACATCATTACGCATGAGCTACATAAAGGTCTGCATGATTAACTGAAGGTTCAGTATGACCGCGAGCTCGCAACTTAATTTGAAAAGTTGTTCTGTTTTAGACAGATAATAATGTATTGAATATAATGGGAAATGATAACATATTAGATTCCATGAAGACGTGACTGAACCTTCAAACTGAAATGAGAATTAATTTACGCAGACTTTAATGGAACTGCACTGTTCAGACACCACCATTTAATATGTCCTGACATATCAGAGTCACAGAGCAGGTACCCTGAGTGGAATGGCGTTGCTTGACACCCAGTGTGAGTGGGAATAAAAATGAAAACACTGGAACAAGAGACACAATTTTATATTGTTTGTGGGATTTGATTATATCAATTTGCTAATTTCTATATTTGATTATAATGTGCTGAATATTTCTATTGCACACATCAAAACACATTTTAAAGCCGTGATTGTGGAAGCGCAGAGTCAGCGTTTTGGGGAAAGACACAGTCATACTAATTCCAGATACGTAAAAAGATATGTAAAAGGGAAACAACTGGCTGCCTCTAGTTGGTGAGCAGCGTGGCAGAAGTGTGACATGATATTATTCTGGTTCTAAACCAAATGGTGAACCCGCATACCAGACTTCCCCAGCATGTCAACTGTGTTACAAGTGTAAAACACACCTAACCTCGTGAAGCATTTGTCTCTCACTTATCCTGATTTATAGAAAGTGTTTGTCACGTGTGCATGACAACAGATATATGACTAGGTATGTAGCTGGGCTTTAAGGGCCTTGAACAAGAGCCAACAGACACCTGCCTATTCTACCAAAGCTGGGGCTCAAACCAGTGACCTTCTGATCAGGCACAGAGGCTTAGACTACTAAGCCACATGTTTGCTGTTAGGCAAAACCAACCTTGAATTAAACACTGCTTTCCTAACTACGAAAAACAAAATGTAACAATTGTGATTTATTATTAAAATAATCATGCACCAACAACTTCGTAAAAAAAAAAAAAAAAAATGTGTAAACCTAATTCAGCACCAAATTGATCAGAAGCTAATTCACATATAAAACAATACAACTGTGACCGATGAGAACAAAACGTAAACATTAAATCACAACTGAGGCACAAACTAGTGCATGCAACGGACAAATTAAATCACAATTTACACAAGCAGTATAAACATGCATCTTGATAAGCAGTGCTCTGTTAAACTTGACAATGGGCACGTCAGAGCTGCCGATATCTGTGGTGAAGCTCACCATTTGCACATCTTTTAACTTTTCTGATACATGTTTGCACACTTCCTTGCAGAGTTTAGGTAGAGTGGGCTCAGAAATATTTCCATGATGGCCGTGGGGTATATGATCGTCATGGGGTATTTCCATATTTCCGTGATGGTAAACTATACCATGGTTCCAATCAGGTGGCGGAAGCTCTTGTTCTGAAAGACCATCAGGGGTTTCTCCATCCATCCATCCATTTTCCAATCCGCTTAATCCTAATGGGTCGCGGGGGGTCCGGAGCCTATCCCGGAAACAAC
>JAABNX020000002.1:8031093-8056588 GCA_015163995.2 Mormyrus lacerda | reverse complement strand
CTATTAGTTAAGTTCTCCTCAAGCGAGCTTGATGGGCCGAATGGCCTCCTCTCGTTTGTATAGTTCTTATGTTCTAGATAGCCATCTTTTGACAACACAAACCTTTTTCACTATAATCAAAATTTAAAAATTAATTATTAACTGCTGGATGTGACACATTTGACAGAAACTGGTGAACGCAAGGTTGTAATGGAAACCACGCAGGCAATACATAATTTAACTCCACGTTAAAAGGTAACCTAAAACACAACTGTACGTATATACAGCACTTCATGAATAAAACCAAGGTGAATTTTTTTAGATATAGAGAAACAGATAAAATGTATATGAATAGCTTTTGAAAGAGTTCAGTATAATTTAGACATCTTGTACATCCATAATTATATTCCATACACAGAACTGTAATTTCCTATACATTTTCCCATCACCTTAAACATAAAACATTTAATTATAGTGTTTCAGGAAATGAGCCTCCTGCTACTGTTACAATCCTTACATGCTCTCATTATTTAATTTTATGCCCAGCACACTGAGAAATTACAGCTCACTTATTTAGAGTCAGAGTAATGCTATCCATCCACATTCTAACTACTTATCCAGGTCAAAGTCACAAGAAAGTAAATGCCATATTGTATAATAATGAAGAAAATGTCTCACGATGTTTGACTGTGCTAAACCACCTTAAGAGCCTTTTAAGATTTAATAGCCACGTTAATTATGTTGGGGCTAAGCAGACTTCTGACTGCATACAAGGCTGTGCGCCTTCAGAGAATTGATTTATATGCTATGGCTCTAGAAAGGTTCCCTTTATTTTGGCCAGTCACCAGGCCACACAAGTTCCTTGCACTGTGTCTGACCTGATGGCAGAGTGAGTCTCTCTATACTCAGTATCTCTATACTCTGAAAAATTAAGGAAGCCCAAGCTTCATGGCATAGTCTGATGCGGAAGGGTAGTAGGCATATTTCTCAGAACCCTGATTCTGAGCATGCCCATTGTTGTACTTTCATGGAACTTGTATTTTCTAAGATGTGATTATAGCATCGTTGCAGTTTAGCTGCACGTGTAATGCTACGCTGATCATTACATCACCGATCATTACATTATGGAAGCACTGAATACAATACGGACAATCTTCAAATGTGTGACTTCAGCAACTTGGTCATTTGTTCAAATTATCATAAGCTAAAACCTATATAAAACTAGTAATAAAATATACCCACAACCCTCAATTGGATAAGGAAAATTGGAACGGATAATTGGGGAAAAAAAATAAATATTTCAAAAATAATTAAAAAAATGAGAACAGCATTGTATCAAAACAGTAATGCATTGAAAGGGTCCCTGTTCATGCAATCAGAGTAACTGGGAAATCAGCTTTCACTCCGCCTGAGAGGAAAATCTTGAGTATGAACAGGAGCTTAAAATGCCTGACAAGGCTGACATTACTTTATTACAGAAGTGAGGCATGACAGCCGCATGTACAGGCCAGCCCCCCCCCCCCCCCACCAGCCTTTACTGACAGCTCCCCAGCGACTCTCTCTCACGCTAGTGGGATCCAAAGCAGCCAGGCCGCCGTATGACCGCGATGTTATTCAGCTGAATTTCTCCATCATAACACACACACACACACACACATTTGCATTCATATATTTCTGGGGACCATCCATTCATTGCTACGGGAAAACCCTCATCCCTACTATGAAGACCTTAACCCCTACCCAGCCCTAACCTTAACCATAAGTAACCAAACAAAATGCAAGACTTTTGGCAATTTTAGTTGTTTTGGTATATATATAACCCACGCTTACACACAGATTTTTATGACATTATTTTCGTAGAACATTCATTTGCTACTCACTTAGACTTTTTTAGTTCCCTGCAAATACACTGATGGATTAAGACAGATAGCGATATCAGTAAAACAACGACAGATATACGTTTCAATTACTTGACGCCATCGCAAGGATGGTAAATAGGTCATAATGTTAATAAGATAAAGATGTGAATCGTCACTTACTAATTCCTTTAAATTCAACAAGAACACAAAAAGTGTTGATAGCCAATGAAGGCGCTAACAGGCTCTCAGCAATGAATAATATTATACAGTTCTGGAGGCTGAGATGAGATTTACACAGAACTCCACTTACCAGACCCCACTTTAAAACCTGACATAGTAATAACAGTGAATAGAGAAACTCGATGAACTGCAATTTAAGTGGATTTAAAGAGAGTATCACAGTCTGATGTATGACTGAGGTAAGTATGTCACGGCCTTTGCGTAGGAACAAGAAATTCTGGGGGTGTATCTAAAAAATAAATCACTGCACAAGTGCTCTCTCTCACACACACACACACACACACACCCACTTATGCTCTTACAATCAAGAGGACATTGGATCCAGAAAAAAAAGGAGACAGACAGCAGTGGGATACCTTATATACTCCTATTCAGCTTCCCTCTCCAGAAAGGCAAAACATTATTTCCTTTGACTTAAATCTCTAGCAGCAAATTCTCTTATTTTACTTCTGTACCTGAAACTAACAAATACTTATCACAACTGTATATTGTTCAGTTACGCAATATTCAGGCTACAAACTGCAAGTCATAAAAACAACCAGGTACTGGGTTCTGGAAAAAAGGGAAAACTAAAATCAAAGAATTTCGTCTGTCATTATTTTTACAAGCTGCCAAAACATCTATACTGATGTATATTTCGCACCATAAATAAAACACCAGGAGCAATCTGCATTTCATTGCTGCTTAAACAAGAGGGAAACGTGACACTAAAAGGCAATGAATATTGCATTTGGAGAACAAACCGCAGCCACACACAAAACTAAACAGAATTATATAAATCTTTAAACCTTCCTCCTTCACCCATGACAGGACTCTTGCCAAAACTCCGCACCATAGTGACCGTTCATAGCTAACATTGCCACCTTACCATGCCTCCTGTCACTCTACAGTGACTAGGATTCAGTAGCAGAAACCAAGACGTTATGAAACTGCCTTTCTGCTATCAACTGGAAGAGGATTTTGTACCTCCTAGGCCTAGAAAACCTTCAGGAAATACAAAAGGCTGTCAAAGAAAAATTTTATAGCTATTTATCTGGTAGCAAGCGTCTGTTTGCTTACTTGAAACACAATTTCACATTAGATCATACATAACACAATAAAAATCATAAAAACAAGTATATCATCTAATCTCCAACAAGTCACTGATATCCTCCTGGATGACTAGAACACCAATTTGGTTCCCAAACCTCCCCTCAGGGCCATGCAGTATTCGTTTCAAACCAACATAGTTTTTCACCAACATGAAGATCATTTAAACATAACTGTCTCTCCACGTTAAGCAAAGCGACCTTTCCATTAACCTACTGCAATCTGTACCTGTTGTAATAATTCATATGCAAAACTGGCAAGTTACATCAAAATTTATATTTTCTCATAAGGGCATTAAAATGAAATTCTGTCTGCAATGACTTGTCTCCCCAGGTCTCTTGGCAAATTGTGTCACTGGCCATCTGCTCTATTTCATTAATTGTGAAACAAAATATATAAAACATTAAAAAAGCAGGATAAGAGTAAAAGGTAAGTCAAAGTCAAAGAAAAATGTCAGGCACAATCACATTTTTTTTTACATACCAATAAATATCAATAACCTACATAACTTTCAATTATTTCAATTTAATTCAAAACTGAAGACTTACATTTCTACCAGATTTATATAATATATTTAAGTATTGTTGGAAAAAAAGAGAAAAAAAAGAAACAGCCATAGTCATTGAGCCCTCCTGCACAGGCCTTTTCATATGCGCATTCTGCACGCCTTGGTCCATTGTCCATCGACTTTAGGTCAAGTCAACCGCAAACGGTCAATATTTTGTGACTATTGTCAGTGTTGCTTGGTAACAGGTGCAGCAGAAATACCTCCCAAAAAGTGTTACATTAATTATTCCATTAATATGTATTGATTTTGTAACACTATAGGATGACACTGTACTGTAACTATTAAAAATGTGAGTTTTCTTTTACAGTACTCCTCCAGGAGTTAAGAATAAATTACACTGATACTGAAGGCAATCGTTCAACTGAAAGGCACTTTCATCTAAAACAAACTAGTTGCCATAAGCTGCAGTACTGATCCCTTATTATATTTTCAAAAACTCAAAAAAATCCTACATTTGTTGTTTTGTCATGTAATGTGACAGTTTAAAAATTTTAAATTACTTTTCTGTAATTTTCTAAACCTAATTAACAGCCGGCTTTATCTGACTTTTAAGATTACTTTTAAATATCTACTTGAAATCATTCCTAATCCTTGAAAATATATCTAATAATCATAATTATAAACAATGTTACCTAAATGACAAAATGTCTGAAGCATCCTTCTGCATTAATGAAATGTTCATAATAACGTTGTGAATTACCAATGATTCTTGCACTAAAACCACAGATCACCTCATGCAGAGCAATGGCAGAAATGAGAGCATGACTCATACCATGCAGACATGGCTGAGTTGCTTTGATTAGGCCATTGGTGGCCCTCAGACCCCACACCGCCCCCTGCTGGGCGGGCTTGTCCCAGCAGCCGTGCGTTGAGAAGGGCACGACAAATGCACCCACACACTCCCATCCTCCACCTTAAGCACGTCACTTACAGCTTTTTCAGCACCAAGCCTGACATGTGGAAGCGCAGAGGTGCTATAGTATGACATCATTTTTTTAGGCCTCAGGCCTCAGGAAACAATTGTGAAAACTGAAGGGGAAAAAAAAAAAACCTGGTTGCTTCTCAGTGACATTATTAATGTCTCATGTGTTGTCATGCACCAAAAAAAAAACAAGCTTAAAATACAGAAGATGTTTATAGTCACTACACTGAATATAAATTAAAAATATGCAATAAAATCACATATGCTGCTATGGATATGACACAGACCAGGCAAATTAGCCATACACAAGTAACTAAACCTATAACTATCTGCCTATGCAGGTGCTGATGTGTGGCTCAGCAGGTTAGCAGGCTACGCTTGTGACTGGAAAGTCACTGGTTTGAGGTCAGCGTATTTCACCATTGAGGCTCTGAGCAAGACCCTTAACCCACAATTGCTCTAGAGCCCCCTAGGGAGACGACTGACTCTCAGGTAAAGGAAAGCTGGAAAAGCAGCAGTGCTCGGCCCTTGAGGATCGTGCTTTGAATATCCCGGCTCTAGAGATTGTCTGACCCGGCCTTCTGAACTGTAGAACACTAAAACTGTCCCCTAACCAAATAAAACATAATTCTGTGTTGGGGGAGGGGTATATCCTACACTTATGCAATAAAAAATGTTACATGCATCCCAAACATAGAAGTATGCATTTTCTGAAAACTAAACATTTGTTATAAGATTTTTTTTCCCGCAGCTGAGGTTCAATGCAAAAGATTCTGCTCATCTGTCTCCAGGTGCTCTGCCTGGTTTGTGAGTCTTCTGTCAACCGAGGCATGTTCTACTTGACAAAAAAGCATACCCTTACTGAAGTTCTCATTTCAAAACAGACGATGTCTCTGGGCATTTCCCACTGCTAATGAATTGTCCATAATGCCTTGAATACATATAATATGAAAAGGCAAGTCATGATGCCAGTCATTATTAGGCACAACTGAAACACCAGGAAATGAAACATAGAGCAATCATTATACTACTTATGTAAATTGAATTGAATAAGCATTATTTTGCATATACTGTATTCATTCCTCAGTAAAGTAATTAACAAGAAAATCAGCATAATTATATATAGTTAACACAACTGCATTTCTATCTACTTATTTTCAAGTAATACTCTTTTCTAAGCAAATTTCATAATATGAATACTGTAACCAAAACCTGACAGCACTAAAGGTATTCCCAATACAAAAACCAGATATGCTGCATTAAGTATATATGTATTCAACATGATATCCTGGAATGACAATCCTTTGATTGTATAGATGAAACCAGATGATAGTGTATAATACTAAGACTTGCGGATGAGTTGAAAAAACTTTAGCGAGCAGTCACATCTTTATGAAATGTCTGTGGATTTGGAGCATGAGAATATAGCATTGCATGCATACCTTTATATTTTATTGGCCAATTAAACTGCATGAGCTCCGTTTAATGAACACACCTGTAACATCTGCTCAACAAACAAAATAATGGTTTTAAAATAACGTGAAAAATGCACCAATCTGAATACATTATGTAAAAATAATCGGTGCACAGACACAACTATTGCCCAAAGTCTGTGCAATTAAAAATGATATGCATGTATCAAAGAAAATGAGTGTTTTGATTTACATAAGTATCTCATAAATGTGACAGTTTTCTAGAGAAAAAAACAGTTATTATTTTTACAAATGAACATGTCGAGCAGCAGCGACGTCTGCCTCTTACCTACAAACATAACCCCCTCCTTAGTCTTCTCCGCCGCCACCGCCACCCCCTCCTTCGTCTTCTCCGCGGCGGCTGCCATCCCCTCTTTAGCCTTGGAAAACCCCTTCATTAAAACATCCATCTTGACTCTCGTGCTGCCAAGAGAGCAATAAGAATTACCGCAAAGCAACGGTATTGCACTGAACGCCAATCTCCAAGCACATGAAGGTACGTGTGTATGACACGGCGTCGTCTGACATAGGCAGGCGATCCCCACCGCTATAAGTCGCTACGGCTGCCTGTACGAGGAGGCTCCGCGCTTCCTTAGCTGAGCGTTATTTCATAAACGGTGAATCACAAATAATTTCAAAGCAGAATAAACTAACAAAGCCTGGAATAGAATCAATTACATATTTGTCACAAGCGAACGCCCTTAAATGGGTTAACGGTGCACGCGCTCATTAATTATTACTACTAACGCCATAGTCACGAATTAAGGCGGAGCCATAATCCAGCAATATTTCTTTTAATCAACACATTTCGATTTCGAGACGAATGCATGAGAAAGATGCTTCTTTCCCGCGTACCTGTTGTTGTTGTTGTTGTTTTTTTTTTTTTTAAATGTCAGTGTTTCCACAGAAAACGCCCTTTAACAGGTGAATTAATCCAAGAAATTAAATCACTCGCCACGTAAATCACTCATCCACGTACAAAACACCATTGCACATCAGTCTTTTTATTTCTGTAGCTCCCGCGCAACATAACATTATATTCCACTTGTACATTCGTGCCATTTTCTATTAAGTCACTTAAATGCGCCATTATCCTGTCGAGGACACCACGTAAGACAATCTCCCAACCCCCTCCTAAAATAAAAATAAATAAATAAATAATAAAATTTAATTGTCGATCGAAAGACACCAACAATTTCCTTTATCGAGCGCTTATTTACATAGAAAACAGCAATCTATAAATAAGCAACACGTATCCTGCAAGTGGTCAACATACCACCAAGAAAATCTCCAATGTCAGTATACTAGCATGCATACAAAATTACTAGCTTGTGAAATTTTAGTCAGTAAGCAATGATTCGTTTATATTCGAAATAAATTTGTGTTTAATCTCTAGGACATTTTTCATAAATAAGACTTACGTTTAAATCGCACGACCTTGCTTTCTTCTTGTTTAACTAGACTCCCGTAGATTCAAATATCGTTTTAGGATGTAAAATCAGAATACGATCACTAGGTGGGTCTTCCTCTTTATGTTCTCAACCAATAGCGGCAGACCGTCCTGTGGGGAACAGCTGAGAGTATCACGCCGCTCCTGCCATTGATCCACCAAAGATGTCAGCTCATATACCTCCCTATGTGGTTGTAACCGGTTTTTATTGCAATGAGTCTCCTATAAAGGAACGCCCTTTACGCAACTACTTTCGCATTGGGAACACCGACGTCATGTAGGGAAGCTGTGTAGGATATTCCAGTATGCCTGTTCTTGATATATTTATGACATGGTATAGGAGGAAAAAAGCAAAAAACGACAGTGTCAAATATGGGAAAATCGACCCCCTGAACTGTAATATGATTGTTTATATATTTACAATAATATTCTCCAATATTCTGTTTTCCCCTGTACACTTGATGATATTTGGGAGGCCGTGGTAGGTGGAAGGTATTCATGGCTGTTATCATGATTGTTGTTGTTGGACTATACGATTCATACTATAAAAAGGCAATATTTATCGAAGGGGGTAAGGTCCTGTAATATGTACACATGTACATTCACAGCGTTCCACAGCTGGGAAATCCCACTGCAAACTGAGTTCTTAAGCAGGGATTTTACAGAATACTTGTAGGGAACACCTTGACTGAGAAATAATGTTACCACTGACCTTCTTCAACTTTTGAACGGATGCACTTACCCATGACGATACTCAATGCACCAGCGCGATGCCTTACTTTCAGTGCAGGAACTATACTAATCAAATGACATGTATACTCCATTTTAACAATGGCGTGCTTTCAGAATGATCTTATTATACTCATATTCTGTATGTACTGCACACATCCCCCATCTTACAAATATACAAATGTCAGGCAGGATTCATACTAGAAACATAGGAACATATGAAAACAACTATGGATACTGCTATGGAGCGTTTAAACTCCATCTTCACATTTCTTTTCCATGTACATCTGCTCGATCTTTTCTATGAGCATCTGTTTAAATTACCGCTGCTGTTGGTCCAGTGATGGTGTTATACTGTTCCAGTGCTGGCGATATTCACAACAAAGACTACTAGGGCACAATGCATAACCTTGGGAATAACAAAAACATCAGGATAGCCAAATTGTGGTTGCCAGTGCCAGGTTCACCTTTACCTGAAACAATGAAGGTTGTTGTTGTCTGTACTGCTGCCTTTTGTAATGTTACAGGAACAACGGGGGTTGCAGCCACCGTTTTTAGCACACTCATCTTCTTTTGTGAGGTTTTCAGTTTCACTGAACAGCTCCCGCAGCCCAGGAAGCTTACCAGAAGGTTTTGGTGCTGAAAGACAGCTCCCCGTGTCTTTTGACTGGATATTCCAAGGTTCCTAGCAAGATGATGAAACACCTCCCACACATCCTTTACTACTTCACAGTTTAAACAGTACTGGCTTTTTCTGCATTACCTTTTTGCTAATTCGTAAGTCATGTATCTCCTATAAGGCAGAAATATAATGTTCAATGCAAACACGTTTCTGACAAATTATGCTGCATGCAATGAAGTTCAAACATTTTCAATCAAACGATTCTCACTAATTATATTAAGTAGCATAGGAATTAATACTAGGCAAATTTCTTAAGAGAGAATTTTATTTATTAACTGGGCCAAAGAACCGAGTTTTGGCAGTTTTCCACTGGCATACAGGAACTGAGCCGAACATGAGCCATGCCGCAAAGCGAGACCAGTCACAGTGCGGCTCCAGCTCTCTTCGATTTTCCACTGCAGAAGAGTCAGCTCAGTAAAAGTGTCACTGTGACAGTAATGTAAAACCAAAGCGGTATATACTTCACGCAATTTGCATTACAATTTTCTAAGTGCTAACACAGATGCTTGCTAGCACATCAGTGAGAATCCCTGTCTTATGTTAGCATCAAATGCTAGCACAATTAGCAGTCACTTGCATTGTGAATCCATTCCATTCAGCTGTTCTATAGTACTTATTCTATAGTACTGTAGTACATATAAGTGGTGCCTGGAAATGCATCATAACAATAAATAAATAGTATACAGAATATGCTCTTTTTTTCCTTCAGATAATTTATGCCTATTAACTTGGAAACTGAGTACATTAGTGCATTTCAACCAGTCAGCTGAATTTGTTCAAGCTTTCAGTCCTGCTAGTAAGCCACGTCAGCGAGGATACGGCTCGCACTATTCACAATGAAACAGCGTCAGTTCACCACATGGCATAGATACTGCTCAGTGCTTGGTGGCAGTGGAAAAGTGCACCTAGAAAAAACCAACCTTACTGTATACAGTGAGTAAACACTGATCAGCCATAGTGTTAAAACCACTGATGGGTGAAGTGAATAACGATTATTACTTCATTAAAATGGCATCTGTCAAGGGTGCCACCTTACGCTGAATTAAGCAAGAAAACACAGTTCTCAGGTGATGTGTTGAAAGCCGGAAAAATGGGGCAAGTGTCAGGATCTGAGCAGTTTTGTCACAGCCAATTTGTGACGGCTAGATGACTGGGTCAGAGTATCTCAAAAATGGCAGGTTTTGTAATGTGTTTCCCAGTAAGCAATACCTACGAAAAGTGGTCCAAGGAAGGCCAAACGGTGACCCAGCAATAGCGTCAAGGGTTCCCTGATGCACGTCGAGGACAAAGGTTAACTCGTCTGGTCCAGTCCTACAGGAGAGCTACTGTACTACAAATTTCTGCTAGTGATTGAGAAGTGTAAGAACAGAAAGTGCATTGCAGCTTGCTACCTACGGGGCTGTGCAGCTGCATATTGGTCAGAATGCCCATGCTGACTGCTGTGCACCGCCAAAAGTATCTGGCATGTGAGCGTCAGAACTGGACCGTGGAACAATGGAAGAAGGTGGCCTGGTCTGATGAGTCATATTTTCTGTTACATCATATGGATGGCTGGGTGCGTGTGCGTCGTTTACCTGAGAAAGAGATGGCACCAGGATAAACTGTGGGAGACATAAAAGACAAGCCAGCAGAGGCAGTGTGATGGTCTGGGGAATGTTTTGCTGGGAAACCTTGGGCACTGGCATTCATGTGGATGTTATTCATGTGTTGACACGTTCCACCTACCTAAACATTGTTGCAGGCCACTTACTTCCTAATTGGCAACAGTATTCCTCGATGGCGGTGGCCTCTTTCAGCAGGGTGATGCACCCTGCCACAATGCAAAAATTGTTCAAGAATGGTTTGAAGAACATGTAAGAGAGTTCATGGTGTTACCTTGGCCTCCTGATTCCCCAGATCTCAATCTGATTGAGCATCTGTGGGATGTGCTGAACAAAAAAGTCCAATCTAAGGAGCCGCCATCTCACAACTTACAGGGCTTAAAGGATCTGCTGCTAATGTCTTGGTGCCAGATATCACAGGACACCTTCAGAGGTCATATCCAGTCCATTCCTCAAAGGGTTAGAGCTGTTTTGCCAGCATGAGGCGTCCTTATATCAGGCAGGTGGTGTTAATGTGATGGCTGATCGGTGTATTACTAATGTGAATGGTGCACCACACTTGTTTAATCTTGAAGTATGTTGATTGTGCTCTCAAAATATACTAATGCAAGTCTAAGGAGGCAGTGCTATGTAAAATCTGCAATGTTTTGTCTACAAATGCCAAAGGCACTATGCTGAGATCCAGTGTCTGTAAAGCAGCAGCAAGTTTGCAGTGTCAAATGAAGACCTGGTTTTTATAGCATCTTTATTAAAAAGTAAATGTCTTTGCTAAAGTTAGTCTTTTGCATAATATATGAGAAACTATGGAATTTAATTATTTATTTTATTGTGGAGATATTGTATAGGAGAAAAAACACCATACAAAATCGGTTCTGTTACGAGATGATGGACTGCTCAGGGTGGTTATCCTCTGCCATTCCTTCTTCTTCTCAGCCTACCTTCCCTTGCAGGTAGGGGGCGGTGGTCCCTCCCACATCCACCCAGAGAAACGCACACGCATGACTGGCTGCACTTTTGCTTTTCTCTTGGCTTCTTCCCAGCATGGGCTTAAAGACTCGTTTCACTGTCACGCAGTCCAGCAACGGTTGTTTCTCCCTGGCTTCCTTTGGCTCTTAAAGCAGGCTCTGGGATCGATGCATGAGGAGAGGTTCAAAAAGGGTGAATCTTGTGCAAGATTGCGGAATTCCACGGACTGCAAAGAGGACATAGAGAATCATCACGTGCGAGTTTTGGCCATTCTCTTCGGTGATGCATCAGAGCATCTGTTTAAGCGTCTTATTAAAACTCTTGATGAGGTCATCCGTCTGGAGGTCATAGACTAAGGTGCAGAGTGTTCTTTGGCTGTGTAGATATCTTAGAGTGTTCTTAATTAGAGTGTTCTTTGAGATGGTCCTGGAGCAGAACATATAACATGGTGGGGCTCACAAGAACCAAGGCGTCAGCGTTCAAGGCTTGGGCAGAGATGGACAGGAGGAGCTGTGAGATCACACTCGGAATGGCATTGACCTGCTGCTGTTATGACAGCCGTCTCCATTTCACAGGTGAAGTCCTGTAGATCAGCTGCGGTGTGTTGCAGGCAAGGAGACTCAGGAGACAAAGGTACAGATAATTGGCTCTCGGGGGGGGGGTGACGTTTATTGAGGGATCAATGTAAAATCATACAAAAAGAGGTCTGTTTTAAAGCAATGGTCTGTTCAGGGAGGCCATGCTCCAGTATCCACCAGCAGAAGCACACAAGTTCCAAGATACTGTATTAGGAATGCATTGATAAATCGCAATGTGCAATATTACAAATAATGCATAACATATAGAATATGGCCTTTTTCCCTTCGGATAATTGATACAGAACACTGGCATTTCAGTGCATTTCCACCATTCAGATGGCAGTAACACAACCAGCTCGGTTTGCCGCACACCAGTTCCTTCTCGTTCTCTCTTGGCTTCTTTCCGCCATTGGCTTTAAGTTCTGTCACGAAAGATTTGTCCCCCCCCGGGTTCGGCCAGTCATTGGTTACCAGCCATGCTCCATTGGCTTTTCTTGAAGCGATGATTCCCATCCGCCTGATTATCCCCTGCTGGTGCATGCTGGATTTCCATCACGCTATAGCATTATAAATCCATATGCAAATGCTTCTCTAGTCCAGAACCTATTTCAGGCAGTATAGGGTGAAAGACAAGAGAACATGCCAGTCTATTGAAGGACATGCGCACGCACACTATGAATGAGAGAAGCTAATTTGCCTAACTGGACGTCTTTGGATCAGGGAGGAATACAGAATACGGAGGAAAATCCCACGACATGAGAAGACAAAATAGGAGAGCAGGGTCAGCATTTTAACTGGCACACTGGGAGGTGTTACGGGCAAAGGCCTTCAGAAAGGCCCAGTGGTAATATGACTACAGCAGTGACCACAGGATTTGAAATGGCAACCTTCATTGTCTTACGGCGCACAGAACATCAGGGTTCAAATCTGTGGCCATAAATTAGATTAATGCTAGCTTGCTTATTGCTGAATTTTAAGCATTCATATATTATAATTTTCTATGTTACATTTAACTAGTTCTTTAATGCAATGGTTAAAAATTCTAAGTATATTTAATCAAAAAAGTGAAGTTCCAGTGTTTAAATTAAAAGACACTTTGGTAATTATTATTATTATTATTATTATTATTATTATTATTATTAATAACTTTTTCCAGTTGTAGTGAGAAATTAGAGTTGAGTAAAATGATAACTAGATGCCCCAGTATCAGATATTTCAGTTTATTCCTCATGCATGTTATTTTTGCTTTATTGGAAACAACCAGGCGATTATATTTTAAAAAGCTAATACTGTATACTCTACAACACAATGTAATCAGTCCTACCTGTACAGGATTCGGCTATAACAGCAAGGGATATGGCTGGGGTTTAGCACAGATGGGATGTCAGCTGAAATCTACACATTACTATTCTTTGAGTCAAGGAAGCAGTCAAAATACAACACATTGTCTAAGAGAAAATCCTGCAAGTAACCCTATATATGTACATGTCTGTCTAGAGGGGTGTGCAGGGCTATAATTCAACACTGTCCCTACAGACGTGCTCACTGCGTAAGGGGCCACACCCATAGGAATCTGCAAGGCCGGCAGCCCGGATGAACTAGGCAGGCGTGCCGAGACACCATATAAAATGACACAACTCCCTAAAAGCTGTTAAAAGCATCAAATAAGCCAAAGTATTCATGGAAAGAAAGAAGTAAAAAAAAATCTTCTGTGTCATCTACACAATTTATTTACTTGAATCTCAATTAACATGACTTAACTTATCAATTAAATTTTTATTATGTTTTCACATCAGCTTCATCAGACATTAATTTATTATGAACCTCTATGTCTGTGACTAAAAAAATCCCCCCGGGTTAATTTATTCAGTGACAAAGTCATCGCTTGTGTAATCTGGAAAGAAGACGTGACTATTTTAGCTAGTCAGATTTGCTTCACGGATGCCCTCTGCTGTTCAAATATCTCCAACAGGTTAACAGTAGTAAAGGCTACGTGGAAAACAGGAAGCAAAAAAAAAGGGTTGCCAGAAAGCATTTTGCTGGGTTTAGGTACCCGAGTTGTTTTTTTGTATTTGGTGCAGAAGTGCGGCTATCCAGCAGGTATTCTATCCTACCTGTTGAGCTAATGTCTGTCTAAGATCAGGAGTGGCTCATCAGAGACCAGGCACAATAGAAAATCTGTTGGATACCGGCACACTGGGATCAGGGTTTGTCTACCCCTGCTGTAAACCTGTATATTCTTCATCCGAATTTAACAGTTATACCATGTATGCTCCTGAGTCATTGTCAATAATCTTTCTGAAAGATATAGCAGATCTGCATTGAACCTGCAACTTTTCCTTATAAATATGAACTTGTACACTTAAAAAAAGCATGAATTCAAATTAAATTTCAAATTTCAAATGCTTCCTCTTCATCCCATTACCTGCAATTTTTGCGGGACGGCATGTATGAGGATAGGGCGTGGCTCAGTGGGTTAAGAACCTATGTCTGGGATCAGAAGGTTGCCGATTCAAATCCTATGGTCAGCAGTGATGTCATTGTTGGGTGCCTGAACAAGGCCCCTATCCCCAACTGTATCACCCTAATTTTCCAAAAATTGTAAGTCATTTTGGGGAATTTGGCTGCTATTTATAAAGCGGTACCATGTATAAAGCTACTGAAATGGACAGGCTAATGTTTCTCTGACCTGCAGCCTGTGGCCTTCCTTCTCACGAGCAACATTGAATTCATTTTCCCTCCTCTGATCCAATTTGATATGTCATTCCTAAGCCTTTTTTGCCTCCATCTCAATGAATAACAGGCACCTCCTCACAAACAGAAGTCAACGAAACTGAAAATTGGGGGTCTATCTATTGCTTTCTAATGTTGTCAGGTCGGATAAAGACAAATTTCGAGGTCAATGATTCTCTCCATGTCCTTCCTTGTATCATCAAGCAATTCTCAGTATAAACCCCATCCTAACTGAAGCATTTTCATTGTGGCTGAACTCAGCGGGGTCCTGAGTCTCTCCGGCCTACCACCAGTTTGTCGCTGATCACCACGGCTTCAGCTGTCTCGCCACCTGTCCTCCCAGCATTTTCACATGTTCAGTCCACCTGGCATATGCTGATTTCTTTCCCATGTACGTGCTGAATGATTCCATCTTTTCCCATCTAACATTTTGAAACATGTCTGTTGTATGTGCTATACGTATATTTTGACACTGCCAAATCTCATGCCAGGACACTGTTTTTTTGTGTCAGACAATACCAGCTCCCCAAGGGCCCAATAGATTGGCTCCAGCCAAGTTTTTTCACTGTTGTTTTTTTGTACTATGTTTCCTGCCTGAAATATTGATCCACTTATAAATATGACTCATTGCTGCGTCTCACTTTGAACAATACATTTTGTTTCAATTGGTTTCAAAATGTGGAAAAAATATTTATACTATATGTGTGACTTAGAATGATTTAGCAGAGTAATTACAGAAAAAGCATGCATAAAGAGGGAAAACAATTGACCTGCAAGTGAAGCATACTGTCAGACAATAACTGTCTGAACTGTTAACAGGAATGTTGTTACTGATTTTTCCCGTTGTCTCCAATTAAAATCTTTAATATTCTATTAAAATCTGTTCTCTAAAAACCTCTTCAATCAAATAAAAACACTTATGTTCACACAAGTCAGGAAGAATATGAACTGATTTATTTTTTCAAGAAAAATAAGTAGTTAACACAAATTTAGTACAATTTAGATTTCCAAAGTACCGAAAATACAGTGCATACAGGCTTTACAGCAAATCAACATGGAGATGAAAATGCCACAGAACTTCAAACAGTACAGTTGGCAATGACAATGCGACATTAATGAAAGGCATCACCGGTAATCAGTATTGTTATTCATTATAAAAAAAGACAGACAAACAAGATAGGGTACTGGGGAAATTATACAATATGTTCAGAAATTTTTAATTCTGCAAAAAATAGACAAACATGGTTAATTTTACTGAAGTCTATCATGTAAAAAAATAAACATTAGTGTGAATATCTTTGCATTAACATAGGTCACTTAGTGTTAATGAAATACGCAAGTGAACCTAACAGAGAAATTTAATAAGACTTAGGTTTAAGGTATGGATTAAACTTAAACTTATAAGAATCCTGATTACAAGTAATTTAATTAACTAAGACTTCTAAATCCCTTCGGTTATTTTGGAAACTTTGTTCACCTTGACAAAATAGATATATGCAAAGACTTCTGAGCCTAAAAACAGACAGATTTGGGTACACAATCTAAAAGATATGAATAATTGAGTTTTATCTACATAAATGATAAAATTGAGGATCACTGCATTAACATCATTTTAACTGCTGAGACTGAATCTATTGGAGGATCTCTAGGTACTAAAGGCATCCAATAAAGTTTACACAGTCATTATGGCTTTAAGATATATATATTGTAAGAAAGCAATATATAATCCATTAGGCCTACACTGATTATTCTCAATATTCTTTTTTCCCCCTCATGGTATTTTAAATATCACCCAAGTTAAAAAAAAAAAAAAGTTTAAAATATCACCCATATAAAGTCATACAAAACCTAATCAATGCTACACAGGACAGGAGCAGAAAAGTGAATCATTACATGGTGTTACTTTGTACAGTCTTTTGTAAGCTGTGTTTTTTTTTCCTAGCCTTATTATAATTTAAACCCTCCCACAATCAAACAGATTAAACAGAGGAAGCAGAATGCAAATAGGCTGAAACAAGGCCGTTATTTAAACGAAAACTGAAAAACAAAAAACTACCAGATTATTATTTTTTTCAATTAAGTTTTTTTTAAGACACTTAAAGCATATCTGTTGAGCTTCTTTTTGGTACGTTTTCTGCCCCATTAAGACGTGTGAGATGAGATGGAGAAACTACAATTTATAGAGCCACGACGTCACAACTGACAGAAGAATGAGGTAAGGTACAGTACTGTTAACAAAGAGCATAAGGAAACCAATGGACCATTGTTAAACACAGAATGTACCAGTTCTGTCCGCACATCTGACAAACACGATGATGCAAACAGCGAAAATCTGACACTGACAACCAAAATGAAATATTAATACATTTAAATAACAAATGCCACAGTATGCTTTCTCATCTGCCCACAGCACAGTGATTCCACAAACTGAATTGTACATGTTCATGGAAATACAGTAGTGCACTCATCCTTATCCTACAGGAATACTGAAACTGGATTAGAATGAGTTTACGTGAGGTAGGCATTATGTATGTTCGGCAAAGGTCGGATTGGCAATGTGTGATGTGTGTAAAGCAGGTGAAATTAAGGCACCGCTGAACAGAAACACCACCGTTCACATTTGTACAATTTCAGCTCCTATTTCAAATTATACAACAGCAGCTATGCGATTAAGAACGTTACATCCGCTTCTGAAAAAAGCACAGACATGATGATTTAAAAGCTATTTCAATTTACCCAACATTTTTCAGCCTGCCATGATACCGTATGTTTATGTTTATGGGAAAGAGGTAAGTACACCTGTACAGTTTGTTGGTGGATACTGCCATTCAAAACGTTATATTAAGTGCAAAAAAAAATCGTTATCATTGGTTTTACTACAGTCTTGCATGTTCTATATGTTAGGTCCAATAGTAGCATATAGTACACTTTAATATGGTTAATTTTTATTTATGTAATCAATGTACCTCCATTCAAAAGTATTTTTTTAAAACTGGTAAAATTCTGCCAGTTTTGGTTAAAGCCAAACTTTTTAATCCTTTAAAAAAAAAAATTTTTTAAAAAGAGCTTGGTTGAATTCCCCATAAACTGACAATTACAGGTACAATAGAAAATTTCAAATAGGTAATGCAAAAAAATTGCTACAAAATACACATTTGTCATCATTCAAGTGTAGAACACAACATTCTTTGTTTTCTCTGAGGGAAAATAAATTATACTGTTCAACTCCCCCGGCAAGTGCACCCTTCCCAAAGAATAAGGCAAAAAAAAGAGATAATATGTACTCAAGTCTATGAAATACTGATAATTTTATACAATTTTTGAATAAAAAAAAATTAATATATATTTTTAAGTTTGCAACAAACCAATTACAAGCAAAATCCACTTGTTTTAATGCAATTATGTGAGAAAAGGTCAGAATAACAATCCAAGAAGAGGTTGTGTTCAGACAGCGAGCGATAGCGGGAATGGTCTTCAAATGTGACTTTATATATTATGTAATTACACCCTTTTCCACTTGGACCCCCTTGGTTTCTTCATCCTGATTAAGTTTAAAGCCTCTGAGGTACAGGGTCGGTAACCAAACGAAACTGGCGACGAAGACTGGCATCATCAGCATGTGGGATCAAAGCAGCAGCTCTAGGTAAAATTCAGTAACCCGAGAAGGGCACCGACTGCCCCAAAATAGCCCTGCAGTAGCAAGAAGATAAAACTGATTTGTTTTTCTTTTCCCAGAAATAGCTAACACAAGAGCTCCCTTCATATCCATACGTTCTATACTCTCCATTAATTCTGGGTAAGTCAATCATTTTTAAAAGTAATAAAGCAAAATGAGAAGAAATACAGTAGAACCAAATAAATGATTGTCTGTGTAGGTTCTGAGTTTTCTGGGACATGATAATCTTATGGGCCTGAATCGAAGGCAATTGGACTTATTTGTTTTCCAATATCTTGAAAACGTTTCACCTCTCATCCAAAAGGCTTCTGGGGAAGAACTGAAGAAGCCTTTCGCATGGGACGTGAAATATTTCAAAGAATCTGGAAAACAAATAAGTCCAGTTGCCTTCGATTCAGGCCCGTAAAATTTTTTGCTGCTTTAATATTAATTTGTTCGTGAAACATAACAAAAATTGCATATTTAATACAAGTTTACTTAGACTAACTGAAACATTTGTCTAAAGTAACAAGCTAACAAAAACTATATAAAATGGACTTACCTCATGCTCAAGAAAAAGTGCCTTTGTTTGGCTTTGTGACCAGTAATCCAGTGCATAAGCCAAAAGCTTCATGGATAATGTGTTGACACGTAGAAAATTGCCCACAAACACCACCCGATTGATTTTCTAGGCAACATAATATCAAGAAGCCGTTACATACTCAGTGATGAACAAAATGCAAATTGTAACACACTAGCTAGCAGGATGAGGAAGGTATTGATATTGTATGTCAGGAGAAATTTTAGGCGTGTGTAAGGAGGCAATTCTACTGCAGGTCGTGATGCTGCCACATCTCACCGCTGTCATAGCCCTGTACAATGCTGCTTGATTCACAAGCCACAAGGCAGCACTGTAAAGAGGCCGACAGCAAAGAAATCATCAACCGCAAACTTGACGGAGGTGCAAACCCTCATGGAGACTGACCATTCACGGCACACCATGGAAAAATAAGGAAATGTCATTACCCGTTCGATCTTCAGATATAATACAATGTTATGTACAGGTAAAGAAGTACAGTCAGTAACAATAGTACATAATGTGATGCGCCAAGACAAACCATTAGGTTTATTGGAAGACCAGATGTGTAAATACTGAGAGAGGTTTAGATTGTATTTGTTAGTCAGGAAACTGTCCAAAGTATAGCAGGTATACAAAAAAAGTACATAACAGCTATAATTTTTTTGCCTAGCTAAATCGGTAAATTCGGTGCCTTCATATAATCATACAATTTCTCTGACCAGGTAGTTTCATTAACACCTGAAACAGCAGCTGATGGTAACCCGTTAAGCTCTTACGGAAGATACAGTACATCACATACACAAAAACAACATCTACCGGATTCATCTGGAAATCTCACCTCATTTACCGCGCTCATCTTAGCGATCCAGCCAATGTTATTGGTGATGGTAACTAAGGTGGCTCTGGCTAAGTCCTCCTTGGTAACCGCCTCTCGTTTCTCTTTGTAAATCATGTTGCCGAAACTGCAGAGCATAAACAGTAGAAAACGCTTTACTCCACAGCACCAGACCGATGACTTTATCCTTAAGACTATTTCCTTCACTCCTCAACCTTGAAAATGTAATTAATAACAGCACTAAAGAGCTAAAGACACCAGTGATTAATACCTTTATATTCCTTATAGTATATTAACATAATTTAACATTTTACCAAAACTTTACCTCAGTACCTGTAGTTTTGACAAAATAGCACCAGACATGCTAAATATTGAGAATCAGAGTTTGATTTAAGATTAATTCTAAAATTAATTAACGGCAGTTCTCAACTTATGCAAAACTGACTTAAATAAAATGGGACTTCGATAAAACACACCCAAATGTTTACAGAAGGTGACATTTGCCATTAAGATGAAATGATGAAGTGTAAATTAACTATTTAACATGTGTTCTTTAGTACATGTTACTAAAACATATTTGGCTTATACATTTTTTTGCTAAAAGGTGGCTTGAATGGTATGGGAAGGCAAATCTGGCTCACATAAATTGAGTTTTATGAGCGGATTTCTTACGTTAGTTGCAAACTGCCTGCATATAGCGAATCAGTTGGTTTAGGGATACATATACACAGCCACAGACACTCTAGAAAAGTTCTGGATAAAGGTATGGATTTTTAAAATGGATTTTCTCTCTCAGAAAATATAAATTGCTGTGTCAAACTGATAATATAGGAATACCACAGGGGAAAAAAATTAACAAAATGTATATTCTCTCCCTCCTCTTTCACTGAAAGAAAGCTGGAAAATGGATGTTAACAACTACAAAATGCACTTGGTTGCTTTTCTGGCCATTCCGCACAAAAAAAAAAAAAGATTCAATATTAAACTTGACTTTCATGTTTCAAATTCTTTAATGTTGCAAAGCTAGGTTATTTAAATAGTTATATTTAAAAAAAAAAAAACTAAATTAAGAATATACTGTTGAATATACTGTTGAAAGGTGAATTAAACTGAAATATCTGGAAATGAAAATAATGAAACACCATAATGTTTCTCTCACCTGGAAGCAACTGCCCATCCTGGCAGATCAAAGCGCTCATAGTCCCCACCATAGATGTCACGCACCAGTTTGTCTGCATGTGTGCTGTCGCCCTTGGACGCCAGCTCCAGCGCCTCGTCGAAACTTTCACAGCCTGTCAGAAGGCTGCACAAGCCCAGGAAGGTCCCGCCCCCAAGGCTGAAACAAGGCAAAGTGTATCGTGGCGATCATTATCTGCAATGCCACTGCCCATAACTCAAACAATACAGTCCTTTCTAAGTTTAGTTATGCGATTATTATATGCTTAAAATTTCTTGTTTAAAACGGCACAATTTAATTCTAGGATGAATGCCCGGCTTTAGAAGAATTCCCAATCAACTTGTCAATTATCAACTATCTCCTGTAATAAAAAGCAACTTTATCATCGAAATCACTAGCTCAAACTGAATGAAGCTTTGCAGAGACTCAGGCTTGAAGCACGTGACATTACACGTGAAAATGCATGTAACCTGAATTTGCTCCAGTACATCACGCAAATATATAATAAATGGCTATTTTGTAATTAAAATTAAACTTGCCGTGTAGCATCTGCTGATCAGATTATTATTGCATAAACTAATAAATGCCTTATCGAATACCTAGTGCCAGCCACACGCTTATAGTTGTCTTTGGAGTACACAGCCAGGATGCTGACCCCTGAACCAATGTTGACCACTAGCAATGGGTAGGGGTCTTGCAGGTTGTAAGGCATCTTTCGGCATCTCTCTGGGTCCAGGGCATTCTCAAAATAATAGCACTCTGCTTGACCATTGAAGCTTGGGGAGTCGATATACAGCAACCCTTTTACCAAACAGTCGAGCTCATCTAGTTTGTGCAGCTGCAAGTTTCCAATCTGTACAGGAAAGAAATGGCATCTAGTAAGCTAACCCAAAACAAAAGGATCTAAAGGTAAATCTATATGTACAGTTCATAGTTGATGCAATATTGAAATACACCACTTTACACAAAATATATAAAACCAAATTTCAATGATATAAAAAATGCACACATCATTTCTTTGATAGACATTTCCATCCTCCCGGCCCACAAAAGATACAAACAATAAATGACCTACAAAGCAAGTGCCTCAGTTTTCCTTCGACATAATGTGCATTTAGCTTTGTCTTTGATGCAGTAAATTATGGGATATAAGACACATTTAGACTAATATTCGTGTCCTTTTAGGATGGAGAAAATAAGTAGCATCTGATTACCATTCTGAAGGCGAGTTTCAAAATTGAAACTTTCTAAATTGTTGGAAAGTTACAAAGAGGTGGGTTGGAGGAAAAAAAAAAACAAACAAACAAACATTTAATAGTTTCAATCGTGCCACCCAAGAGGCAGACCTCACCGTGCGGAATTCCTCCTCAAACTTGTAGGCACCCCCCCCAGTGGCACAGAGCACGGTATGCAGGGTGGAGAAGTTCTTATCTCGGCCCATCTGAATGAAGGTCGGCAAGTCGTGAGTAGGGAAGCGGATGAAGTGCAGGTTCCCACGGCGGCCATGTACTGTCAGTCCTTTCAGCTCCAGATGGGTGTCACGGATGCCCGTTGAGCCGTAAGCGACATTAGATGTTAAGTATTTGCGGATGCTCTTCAGACACTCAACCTCCTCTTGCTCCTCCTCTGCTGTCACATCCACCGGCTCAAAGTAGACCAGCTTCACCAAGGTACCCCCGATGTCCATTCCAAACCATGGGAATGCTACAGGCAGAACAGGAAGTTCAGTTCCAAGAAAACACATAGAAGATAAAATATCAATCTTAGTGTAACATCACAATTCTATAGTCTATGGAACTTCTCTGGGACAGCCAGTAATGAAATCCAGCTCTGTAACACCGCAATCCACAGTGGCTTCACCTAAAATAAATCAGTACACTGTCTCTAACACAGCAAATCAATTTCAATTTATTTAAGCACTTATTTAACAACTATAAAGACATATGACAACTAAGCTTTAAATGGCACCGCATAGAGAACCTGTTCATGATACGCATGACCCTCGTGGAAGCAGTGGCAACAATATTTCAAGCAATTAAGAACGAACCTTTTACTGTCTATTTTTGCTGTTATGTAGACGGCATCTTCCGGAACGCAAATTTTACTGGATGCAAGTACATTTTGAGGGAGGACAAAAGGGTTTAGATAACATTCACATTTATTCAGAGAATGACCTTATCTAGAAACATGTGAATCTGGCGATGGAGCGCACAGACAGCAAAGGAAGAATTAAGAAAGGAAACACACAACCACCCAGTGATGTTCCTGATGATATTCTGACTGAGGAACTGAATTAGCTGGATTTATTCATTCAGATATTGTACTACAAGAGTACACCAAGCATTAGGTCTCATTTTATTGTAAATTGCACAACTGAGGGTGACGTATATGTGCAGCAATAATCCATGAACATCCACAAACAGTATCACCTTCTTTCCAGTGTGAAAGACGAAGAGAATCAATGGATCCGAAAAATCTGGTGAGCAACAGGAAATCAACACAAGCTTGTATTCAGACACACAAAGACATTCTATACATACACACATGAAATTATGGAATTGCATTCCAATTGTTGTGTGCAAAAAAGAAAAACATTTTTCTGCATTTTTATAAGCACACACCTCGCACTAAAACATTTGATGTGTTCGCGTAACAAACTGACGATCTAAAATGTTGTGATGCCGCCTAATGCTTTAAAAAACTGAAACAAGTCGTATATATACTGTAGCGTCATTCTAAGACATGAATTAAACATATATGCAAAATGGCCGGAAAATATTTTTAATGACAGCATAAAACACAATGACACCCTATAAAAACAGTTATGTCAAATAAAAGGAAACATACGTAATCCTAAATCGCTATTGAAGCAGACATTCCAATTCGCTCTGCAGCAGGAAACTTCACCTTGTACTATCAAGCTTGCGACATTCACACTGGTGCAATATTACAGACACATACCCGATTTTCTTGACACGTGAAGAAAGAAATATATCTACACATGACCTACAAAACTGGTAGAATTGATACTTGAAAGGCAGAAGTGAGCATTGCATTGCGATCAGCACCCCGCAGCTACGGCAGCGCTCCCTTACAGCCCTTCCGCCATCATCACTCACTGCTGCTGAAAACAATGGATGAGCCACCAAAATGTCCGTTCGAAGCTAAGCGTTAGACACTGGCGGGCGGGGGGAAATAACAAGGCGTGCAAATCCCGGGTCGTACAGTCAAAGTGCATACCAAATATGAATCGGATTTGCGGAAAAGGGACTTACAGGTCTTTTTGGCATCCTTGAGTTTCATATTGGACCCTTTTATTAGTGACACTTTGCTTCCTGCTGGTAGCTGATTCGCTGATAGCCACTCTCTATGCGTCAAAGCCGAAAAACACTTAGTTTGGTCAAATTCCGGCAGTAAACAAATCAAAATGGTCGAAAATATGAATGAATTATTTAGTGCCTATATTTTTTAACGGCAATTTCCGTGTCTGCCCGGCAAGCCGCTGGTGTTCTTTGACTTCAGCGTCATTGACATTTGCGGCACCTCGCTAGCCGGAACACCACAGGCAGGTAGCTGATTTAGCAAACCACAAAATGTCCGAATTTATTTAATGTCAGTCTAGATACTATCGGATAATGAACGAGAACGTTAACAAAATTAACAACAACAGCAAAAAGAAACAAAAATAAAACAAACAAACAAACAAAAAAAAAACAAATGCAAAACAGATCCGCACTAGCTGACGGTGCACGAGCTGTCTGGATGCGGGCGGCTGTCAGCGAATTACGTCACAAGCTGCGCATTCATGGAAACGAGAAAGAATGAAACGCACGCAGTCAACGCTTTTTTTGGAAATTGGCCGCATGATTTGTGGGAAGCAGTTCATATAAAACTATAGAATGACATTATAGAAAGCTATCAGTCTCTCGTTTTATATTTGTAATCTAACCATACTGTCACAGTATGATTTCCGTTGTAGGATCAAAATCACACTAGGTACAGTAGGTATAACTGGGCATAATTTACCCTGAATCGCGCATCATTTCATTGCCGCTTATAAAACACCTTAAAAAGTTACATTAGCACGCACAAGCGCATACATTAAAATGGTCTTAAAAATGTGCTGTGGAGAGCATTGACCTCTAATTTCAAACATCGGTATATTACTTTCATACATTTTTTGTATTACTTTGTAGACAGATGGGTAAGAAAACCAAATTAATGAAACACTGTGATATACTGAAGTAGAGAGATCAGCAGCAATGCCTGGATTTTTAATATATTTTGGAAATGGGAGATATTTCGGTTGCTTTGCACTACTGTACAGCCTAATGTGGAGTCTAATGTATATTATATTATATTATATTATATTATATTATA
>JAABNX020000002.1:8011916-8027162 GCA_015163995.2 Mormyrus lacerda | reverse complement strand
AGGTTGTTCTTAACAAATTTCGTAGGAACAACTTTAAGAGAATTCTTAAGAAAATATTGGTGAATGAGGCCCATTGTTCTAACGTTACTGAGGAAAGCATCCTTTCTTGTACCGTTTCTTTCCATTGTCCTGTGATTATTTTCCTATATCCTTGTCTGTATTTTCTGCATCCTCATATCATGGCGCTCCATACAATTTTAAGAAGCCAAGAAATTTCCATTATTGATGTAGACTAGAAAGAACAAATATGCATGTCAGTGTGTTTTGTTAAACAGTATCTGTATTCTTCGTAACATCGCAAACATTCTATTACATAAGTATTCTTTCTATGATATCAGCTGCATGTATAACTTTTACATGTGAAAGGGAATTAACGTGAATGTGTTGTGACATTGTTGGAAATAGGGGTCGCAGTACCGAGCTGCCCAGCCCAACCTCTCCCCATATAAGCACTGGAGAATGGATGGATGGATTGCTAGAAATAAAACTAATATAACAAAGAACTGTAGCCTGAACTGTACTGTTCTAAAGGGAGATACGCAGGGGAACGCAATGATGGTGCAGCAAAGTGTAATGACTCCCAAGTCAGTCTTAAAAACATGACCAACACTTTAGTTGCTACAAGAGCAAACTGCTTGACTTCGGCTTCTGCGCTTTCATTCTGCTTGATATATGACACATTTCAGGAATTGGGTTTGTTATTGTTGGTACGGCAAGGTGGTATTGTAGCTTTCAACAGCTTCTGTGTAGACGGGTTTCTTGAAGAGGGATGAAGATGACAGAACTAATTACAGCACTTTAGCACTGTGGGACAGAAACTGTAATTATGTACAATCCTGCTACATTCTTTAGATAGATAAAATAATAAACAATAAAATATAAATTAAAAGTCTCCATTCCAATAAAGTGACTAATCAGCAACTGTATACTATATTAGCTACTATTGCAAACTATGTAACTGAATTTGAGAGTCACTGACAGCGTCCTAATTAGTTTACTATTTATGAAAAGATTTTTTGAGTGAAGCTTTTGGTTTGTAACAGTGAATTAACCTTTACACTTTAGTCATGGATCAATGTCCTGCTTTCACAGTGAAGTACAATATACCTTCTTGTCTATGCCAAGACGCCCAATTATTGAGCTTGGAAAAATGTAATTGGGTTTGTGATGGAAACTAGAACAACAACTCACTATCCTTATAATAACAAATTATATTTCAGGCACATCCTTTAAAAATCCTTTAGGATAAGAGCAGGACCTGCACACTCGTAGGCTGTCGGTTTAAATCCCACATCCATCGTGTGTGGAATGGGCATCCTTTCACTAATTCACATGTGAAGTCCAAAGACCACAAGCAGAATAAGCTGTGATTAGGCAGTGTGTGCAGTGATGCACAGATAGAAAACACCATGGCAGCTATCTGCCCCAAGTGCCCCGGAGGCTGGTCAAGAGCCCAGCCTTGTCCAATCTTATCTATTTAACCATTAAACACTCTGAAACAGGCCATGTACAGTAGAAGTAGAATAATCATCACAATGGCTTTACAGTGTAAGTGGCTTCTCCAAGCCCCAACTTTTAGTCAGTTCTGTTTTGTTTTCTGCCCAAAGACAACAATTATCTCACAACACATATAATCTAAGAAGAAAACAGGTATGAAGATACTGAAGTTGACCAACTCAATGTTGACCACAATGTGTGATGTGTGTAATATGTGCACATATGTTGCCGCGTGGAATGCTTCTATGCTGGAATACGCAAATAGAGAATGAAGGTTATTACTTCTACTAATCATGCTAACAATATTACAATCCACCCATTCATTGTCAATAACTGCTTATTGTAGTGAGCCTGGAGCTAATCCCAGGAAGCACAGGACAGCGAACAGCATACAGGGTACTACAAGCATGCAATACACTGTGACATTCAGACAGAGGATTGCATTAGAGGACATATTGGAACAGTACACATTGTGCAAGCACACTAGATGTAGACACAATGGTTGTTCAAGGTTAGACAATTTAATAAATACATATCTACTGATGGCTTTAAAATTGAAATTACTGCGCTATTACAGAATTACAAAGCAAATAGCTATTTGGTAAACATACCTCATACTAGTGTTGTAGTACTTGAGTCTGGTCTTGGGAGCTCATTTATATAGGTTTTGTATGATTGAAAAGGACAAGAAACATTCATACGCACATTCATATACGTAAAGATTGTGGTATTCATAAAGAAAAGCATTCTGAAAAATACTGCACATTTATGAATAATCCAGAGTAGTTGTATAAACATTTTGGAGGAAAAAAAAACATGACATCTGGAGACAGAAATGTGCAGTATTTTTCAGAAAAGTTGCATTTATAGTTTTAGTGCTTGGTGAACTGCATGCTAATAAACACAGAAAGACTTTTATTATATCTGATGTATAACTAACACATAGAATGTGTGTTGAGTGAATCAACATATTGTTTTAAAAGAATTACTTTATATAGTTCGTCTGCCGGTGTGGCAAAAACAATGTGAAATGGTAACATGTGACAGCCTCTGTTAAGGCACATCAATGACAGATTTTTTATTTTGATGGACGAATTTGAAATCTGTTGAACCAGCATTCTTTTTTGTCTGACTAGGTTTCTAGACATGCACAATATATTAGTTAACATTGGTTATCTGAGTCAGTGAAAATTACCATATCAGTTAACCACTAGTAAAACTTGAAGTGTGTGCTGACATTTTCTTCTGTAAGGGCACTGCAGTTAATTCAGCAATTATAATTGTGTTTGCCTTCAATATAAATTGCTCTGAATATCTTAATTACAGTGTAGTGGAGGGAATAGTAGGTTCTATACAACTTAAAGCTTCTGATTAATTGCACGGTTCATAACAGGATTGGTATTTGTAACGAACATTTGCCAAATGTCTCCCTTTATATTTCAAGTTCTTGAACAACGAAAAGCAAATACCATCAAACCAAATGTCCCATCATGCTTTATCAAGGTGTCACTCTACAATGTTCAGTCACCATGGCAACATGCAATAAATCAAGCATCATCCAAGATCTGATCATTGGCTGCTATCTGCCCTTATCAGTAGTGGACAATGAACATTTTAAGAAATGTCTTAATGTCATGGACAGCAAAACAATTCAATTTCGATTCAAAATACCTTTTTGTCCCTCAGAGATGCAATTTAAAGCAAGTATTTAAGCAAAAAATGCACAGAAATTTCAAACTACACGGTTTTGTAATTTTATCTTTGTGGGGACACTATTCATTTTTAATGGGGAAAATATTTTATACTTGAGTAGTAACTAAGTTGCTTGTGTCACCTCAATTAAAGTGTTACCCAAACAATTGTTAGGAGGTTGGATCGCCAATCTGTCATGACCTACGCGTCCAGTCCTCATGTGTGCCACGCCCCCTCATCATCCACGTGTGCCTCCCCGATTGTGCCAAGCTGTTCTCCGTTAATTCGGCTTGTTTCGTATATATATGTCCACGTCCTCCTCAGTCTTTTGTCGGTCATTGTTGTGATGTGCGTTGTCGTCTGCCCTGTCGGTCCGCTAATAAACCCGGGCCCCTTTGGATTTTCGCCTTCCTGCCTCGTCCTTTACTACGAACGTGACACACTCATTTGTCTTGGCAATGACTGGCATTCATTGTCACTGTAGGCTGTGTTCTTTCCTTGGAGTGATTGCATGGCTTTTTGCATTCAGATGTTGAAGACAACCCATTGCATATTATTGTAAGAAATCAATTTGACTGTAATTTGACTCTTTTTGAATAATTTTTTTTGACAAAGTAATGAAGTGTGGAATACTTGCGGGGTGAGATTTGAGAGTGATATCCCATATATACAATATTTTGTGGATGTGCGTAGTGTGCATGCCCCTATCCTTGTGGTTAGCCATGTGGTTTTACTGGCTACTCATTCGTTACAGTGTGTGGGCGGGGTTCACAGTCAGTCTGGGTGGCTGATGGCCTAAATTAAATGACTGACTGTTGAGAATCACTAGACTTGTATTACATATATGGACAAGTTATCCAGCTATGCAAGAAATCCTGCTTTGTGATACAGAACCCAACTCCAGGTTTATCTGAAGGGGGAGACGGACAAACAAAACAATGGTTAGGATGGCGAATGAGAGTAGCCAGTGTTACAGCCTTCTTGTCCTCAGCATTTGGTGTCTGGCATTTTTGCCCTGTCTGGACGTATTTCTCAGCCAAGCAGCTCTCCTCCCCTTCCAAGGACGCTGGCCTTTTCGTCCTGGAGCATCCTTCCAAATCAGTGGCTCGGAGCCATGGCTGATTAGGGGCAGTGCCTGGAGCTGACTGCTCAGCAGCAGATGCTGCAGGGTCACCTGTCAGGTTGCTGCTGTTTGGGAGTCCTGTAGGTAATGCCCTTATAATACATAATGTAACACATAATGCTCCATTTTGAAAAATTTGCCGAATAAATGCAATGCTCACAGAAGGTCATGAGTTACTTGCTTAATCCAGTGAAAATATTACAAATGTTTTGGTTTTATGAGTTTATTTATATATATATATATATCATAGATAATAATAATATATTTGTGTTTTGTATCCCTTTAAGAGCCAATGACTACAATTGTCACTCGAAATTGTCAGTCAAAAATTATGAAAATGTGTGAAAAGTTATGTGCAGATATTTTAAAAATTGCTTGTCAGACTTTTGTAATGAGTTTTGAAACCAATACATTTCCTACATCATTACAGAGTTAAGCAAGCATCCCAAGACTCTGTGAGCACTGTATAGAGTACTATATTTAATTAAACAAATCAATTTATGGTAGATCTTTGCAGACGTAACCCCCCCCCCAATAAACATGTTTCAAATAATGATGAGAAATATTTTATGGTCTCATACTGTCATACTGCATGAATAATCCTTGCATGCAGTTGAGTGGATCAATCAAAAGGCATCAAGAAGTAATATTAAATTAGATTCATTTTCATTACCAAAAAATTATGAAAAGTAGAAGGTGGTAATGACTGAGTTTGGACATTAAAGAAAGGTGGTAGTTTAAAGGAATCTGGTTGCAGAATAGCAGGTGCAAGAATCATGCTCAAGGGACAGGCACACAGCAAAATCTATCCTGGCGAATACGTATACCGAAAATCGAACCATAAGCTATCCAAAGAGAAGATATTGAAAAGCAGCAGTCATCAATCAATAATGCAAACACTACATACAATTTAAGAAGGAGCTTACATAATATTTCACAAAGGCTTTTATTCAGCCGTGTCCTTTATACCTCCCTTAGACTAATTAATTTACACTAACTCGATGTTAAGAGAGGCATTATTCATATGCTATTATTATTAGCCACGTAACATGGGTGGTTATTCACTGCTGACAGTCATCACTTGTTACTGAATTTTATGAGATTGACAAATATACTCAGATGAATGATGACTTAATTCCTTGTGAAGCTACTTTTTTAGTATTTCATTTTTTCGTTTTGCGGAAACTGAATACTGTTATAAGTTCTGAAACTTATATTTACTTGGCGCTTAGCTACACTTGCTTATCATTGCAAATTTGGCCTTTTCCACCAAACAACAAATTAATATATCATGCAACACACATGACCAGTGAGGTCTGCTGATTTATGAAACCTTTGCCTTCTTTGTGTATCATAAAGACACCATGAAAGCAAAATCATAGCTCATCAACTAAAATATAAAAAAATGCTGATTGATTGATAAAATACGATATGAACCTGTTCATTGTCAGCCAGGATTGAAAGGTGTGCATTTCCCAATGGATATCATCTCTTTCTCTTATTGAAGATGTTACATATTCTTGCACATGCTCAGTTAGGAAAACTGCCACTTTATTCCATCAAGGGAATACCACATTATCAAATTAAAAGTCCCATCAACATTAATACCTTTAAGGCAGTGGTTGGCAACCTCAATACTAGATTGCTAAATAGAGGACTGATTTACTGGGTTTGAACAGCCGACCGAAAAGTTACCCCAAAAAACCTGCATACACACCGGCCCTTTGCAGGTAAGATTGCCTCCCCTGCCTTTGCACTAAAGGATCAAGACTTCAGAAATCTATACAGTAAGAATTATTTACAGTCTGCAGACAAGGAAAGTGGTTCAGTTACAGTGTGGCTAGCGTATGATGTGCCCCACTTTAAATTAGGTTTGTTTCCTGGTGTCTGAAATGGCAGTTCAGCATCTCAAAAACAGCGGCTCTCATGGGATTTTTATACACCGCAGTGCCTAGTGTTTATAAAGATTGGTAAACAAAAAAAAAAAAACGAAAAACAAACATCATAAATAAAATCATTCCATCAATGATAGTTCTCTTGCCAAAAACATCCTATTAATGAGAGAGGTAAGAGAAACATTTGTTAAAGCTAATATGAAGGCCACAAGTGCACAGTTTCTCAGTACAAGAGAATTATGTGGAAAGGCATCTTCATGTCAGCGATTTTTAAAAAACCTTGAAGTGGATCTGTAAACAAATGGAATTGTTCTCTGGTACTACACTGAGTGCATTTACAGTATGTTACTCAGCTCTCTATGTAGCACTGTTCCCAGAGACCTCTAGAGTTTATCATTCAGATCCCAAGAATGCCATTCCATCTCAGTGAGTGCACGTGCACACACACACATGCACACACACACACATGCACACACACACACACACACACACACACACACACACACACATTTGTATTTATATCTTTTTGGGACTCTATTTATTTCTATGGGCAAAACCCTAACCCCAACAATGACAACCTTAACCCCTACCCAGCCCTAACCTTAACCATACAGTAGGTAACCAAAGGTAATGAAATACAAGACTTTTGGCATTTTTAGGTTTTTGATTGCAGTCGTATCTTTTCAGACAGAAATTCACCTACCTGCAAGTCTTTGGCCTGCAAGAAATCTGCAAACTCCACACACGCAAAGTGAGGGTGACCTCTTGCAGGCGTGTAGCAACAGAACTATTCACACTGTGCCACGCAGTCGCCCTAAGTGTTTTTTTTTTTTGTTTTTTTTAAATAATGTTAGGTCTATGGTTTATATAACGATCGTCATAAACAAATCCAACAGACCGGCCAGTTAATGGATGTATAGCGAAGCTGCGAGGAACAAAGAGCTTTGTTGGCCACTGTGAAGAAAGGCCACGGCCAAAGGATAAAGGATCGCGGGGAGCAATACAAACAGCACAACTAGTGCACGGCGGGGGCTCGTTCTGTCAACACTGTTTATGTCCAGTTATTTCTGAAACATTTTAAAAGCATGATTACTGATATATTTTGATCTTTCCAAATCTAACCCATTATCACCTTTGTGGCCATTTCATTCATCTACTTTCAGTGATGCACCAGACTTGCTTTGTATAGAAACCATCCACTTCTACCGATTAAGTATTTCACACAACACCTGGGTCGGAATATCAGTGTCTTGGCAGATGTGTTAAGTGTCTTTAGATCTTTGGTTATAGTAATTGATGGTTCTGCAACAAAAAATGTGGTACTTCTATGAAAAAAAGGGATGTCATCAGCTAATCTTCCCACAGCAATGCATATCCTGTCACACTGATGGCAGCGTCTTTTAGAAAATGGCATTTATGCAATAAATATCCTACGCAACAGATCTGAGTTCTGCTGAACATCTGTGGAATGAGTCTGCAAGATATAACTTTGATTACAACACAGAGACATGCTTCCGTGCACTGCTTTGGATAAATCAAGCAGAACCTGTGACATTTTTCCAAAACTGTACATATAACACACATGTCCAATATTGACTTTCCTGGAAAATCCAAATAGACTGTTGGTCCTGCAGGTGCGATTTAACCCAAGTACTATAAATACAACATAACCATAAAAAACCACAATAAGGTTCATTTGTATTGGAACACATTAATATTTTACGAATTTAAGCTTGTGCAGGGCAGTGAAGGGGCTACCAAAACAAACCAATATTTTGCATTAATTTGAATCATATAATCTTGTTTATTTCATAATTATTTCATAATATGCCACAACATAATATGTGCTGGTGCAACTATGGAGAATATTCAGCTATAAATCATTTAATAATGATAGAAGATAATGGCAAACATCTTCATAACCTCTTTTCAAGGGTCATATTAAATTGAGTAAAAAATTATAGGAGTTCAAGTGATGTATTCCACTTGAGCGCTCATACTTGTCAAATTATAAAGAAGAGGGCTTATTATGGGCTGCTAATAATAGCATTCGACAGTGTACTATATACAAAATGAGGTTGCATGGATAAAATCATCGGCCTCAATTTGTATTTGTGCAATCATTATTATATTCTGCTATTCTATTCAAGAAAAAAGACACAATGCTTAATCAATTTTAATGCGAAACATACCTTGGAAAATTGCAAAATATACGCATGACATGGCATCATCTCCCACACCTGTTACGCAAAGAGGAAAAAACATGAAATGTCTCTCACATGAATCAGCTTCATCTTTGTAGTGTCAGGAGGGGCATGCATGTAAAACCAGTAGTTATTGCCTTCAGCTTGCATTCAGTTCTGAAGCACAAACCTGGGAATTCACTGAATTAGTTCAGTCAAGATTACATATTTGTTTTCCAAATGCTGATTTATTTAAATTCAGCCTTTGGGGTTAAAATGTCTGACTCAGGTCTCATTCATTGGGTTATTTGCCTTAAAGTGGATGAATACATGCAATTTAAATAATAAAACCATGCTGTGAAGTCTAGTTCACATTATCAAAATTGCAAGGAAAAGAGACAACTCTCACAGTAATCTTATTTTTAAATTATAATATCTTGGAATACTCATCTGAAATACTCCATCTTTTGAACACAATGAGACAAGCACCGTTTTATCCCCTCAATCCATGAGTCCTGAATGTGCGGATGTTTGTATATGAACTCATATAAGCATGACTTGGAAGATGGGCAGCCACTGGAAATATCAAATGCAGTGTGTCCACACTGAATAATTTTAATCTGCGTCGTAAGGGTAAGGAAGTACTGATGCAAAAGATTGTAAAACATGAAAAGATTATAAACCTGTAAACTGAATGGTATGCATACAAGATAGACGGTGTTCTGCACGGCACCAAATACACATTATTTTATAATGTTATGCATGTTTAGCATAGGGACATTTTATTGCTGCAATTCAGTTAGATACTTCATTGCACAGTAGTGCAAGACATGAATTCAAATTTGCAATTTATTTGCAAGCAACCTGGGATATTATGCAACATGGACATGTGATAAATTATATTATAGTCTTTGAGCATAATTTTAAGATCTTGCTTGGAAAAGAATTGTGGGTAACTTTGCAGCTTTGATTGGCACGGGGCTGCATATTCACATGGATTTCCAACAGATGGCAATGTTGCTTCTCTGAAAAAAAAATCCCTTGCAGTGCTTCCAGGTATAAGAACAACAATAACAACAATAGTAAAATAGCACAATCCATCAAAATCAAATTAAAATTAGTAAAGATGGAAGAACGAGAACTAGGAAAATTGTGAGGGCTATCAGGGCGCTGAGGAGAACGCTGCAGGGGGCAGGATGTAGGGCTAAATTGGTGGAAACCGACAGCAGTGTTAGTGAATAACCCTGAGCTGTTACGCCTTGGAGAAGGCTCATCACTTTGCCTGTCTTCTCTCAGAATAGACAAGGCTGCACTTATGTGCATGGGTCTTTCATCCTTTCATTTTATGCTCCATCACATTTGCAACTAGCTGTCAAGGCCAAGGTGACATTATTTTTCTTTTTTCTTTCTTTGTTTTTTTTTTTTTCCTTCAGAGAACGTGTGTTACGCCGGTCAGCTCAGAACCAGAGTGCTGATTCGCGATGCCACTGGGTCTTGGCCGAACTCCACAGGTGAGAAATGTCAGACCTTTCAAAGTCATCCTCATTCCCTTAGGAGAAACCTGTACACAAAATGTCACACCAGCCCTGCTGCTGCTTAAGCAGGCATTTATTCAACAGATGTATTTTAACCTCTAAGGGCTATGGTTTTATATCCTGCCCTCTTGTGGTACGGCATGCTCATGTATTTCAGAAAAGAACATCCTTATCCCTTGGTGCTTTGGGACCAGAGTCAGGGTTGCATGAAGATGCCTTCAAAAGAAAATCACTGATGGTTTAAATTTGCCCCTTGCTTAATCACATCTGTGATACTGTTGTGTTTTCCATTATCACTGGCAGAGGACTGTCGGCATGTGGGATGCTATACAGCTAACGGAGGTCCCACAAGAGTTGTCAGGGGATTCCACACCCTGTTATGCTGAGATAAAAGGTCCAAACAATCAATACATCAAAATCATTGCAGCGTTAGAGGGATAAAACAGAACAGCTGAGCCACTCTCCGAAATTTGGGTGAAATGCATTATAAATTCCCTGTTTAGTGGTCATTAAACCAAAAATAAATGCATCATGTTGACGAAAATGCACTGGTAATCTAGATGTACATACTTACAGTACTGCATGCACATTCAGGCTGCATAGCTTAAATGTTGCTTGGTTGGGATATATAAACCTGAATATCATTTCCAGAATCAAACTTTTCATAAGTATGATTAGATGAACCCTAAACTGCAAATTCCAGAACCACTGCAAAGTCTTTTTTTTCCACAAAATAAGGATGCATATTAGCCATTTTAAAATAGTAATAATAAAAAAAGTATTTTCTTCTGTCCATTTTCAAGCCTCTTGTGTGAGAGAACTATACCAAGAAACATAAGGAACAAGGCAGGGGTACAACTTGAACAAGATCAGAGTCCACACACACACAAACACACACACACACGCACATACACACGTATGCGCGCACACACACACGCGCACACACACACACACACACTGTGCTCAAAATAGCAGGTTTTATTACATTGTGGGGGACATTTGGTCCCCACAATGTAATATAAACCTAATCCACACACGCAAACACACAGCAGACAGTCAGATTCAATACTGGAGATCACAGTGTCATCAGAAAAGCTTTTTTGCCAAACAAAACATTTTAAAATGCTCTATAGATTAAATGAATGATGCAAAGTGTTCCAATCCACTTGTAATTATTTGGTGTCGTCTGTAAGTTTATTATGCAGCAAAATTTCACACGCATGAAAAGTTCATATCCAGATAATTATAGTTTGTGAACAATGCACCAGCAGTTGAAAAATCAATCTTTAAACAATTTGGATGTATTTTCTGAAGCTTTCCCAGTATTTTTTTTTAGAATAGATTTATAATACAGTACAATATGCTATCTTTATCAAGTCAGCCAATGTATCATAAAGGTTTTATGCAACTTAGATGTATTTTTAGGCAACAAAGCACTTCATTAATGAAACAAATTCAACACATTCCAAACAGCCTCTTATTAGTTGTGACCCTATAATTAGTTTTTGTATTCTAGGACATAAGGCCAAATGGAGAAACAAAGGGCAAATTTCATTGTTTTGATACAATGAATTGGTCGGTATTAACACCTAGATATAATCATTTCACAAGTTGAATGTGCTAAAAGGAAATTAAATTTGTTGCATTTGAGCTTATTTTTTGTTTGGCTCACTTAATGATTTTTCTTAAACCCTAAGGTTTAAGAAAAATGGGGGGGGGTGGGGCTGTTGTTCTGATTTTATTTTGAAGAAGTAACAATCTATGGACTAAAGAATAAAAGCATGTAGGAAATTAAAAAAAAAAAAACTTGCATGAACTGGATGAAGAAGAAATATGTTTCTAATTAAATTTAGAAATAATAATGTTTTGAAGAATGTTGGGCACGGAGGAAAGCTGTTATTTATTATTTTAGTCAGATGTACATAATCCATAATCCAATAGTGTTTAATTATTTTCTTTTTATTTCAAAAACATCTGCACGGGCGCTCATTGTATCATGTGCCCATGTGAATACCTTTTGACAGGAGAAAGGTGTTTCTTTGGCACGAGTATTCCTCCAATTCAGCACAGGAGACAGCTGAAGTTACTAGTGTGGCTATGATGTGTCTATATATTCCGCCGAAAATGATCTGAGCAAACTTCATAAACACGTATATTTTGCACAAAATATTAGTGCTTGCCGGTACTTCAAAAGAGCACGGAGAATCGGACAGTAATGTAATGATGAGATATGATCTGTGCCCGGGGCCTCGACCCCTTCTCTCCCCAGTATCCTGAGAGCCGTCTGCTTTTAAAAACAATGGGTCTGTTGATGAAACCTGGCCCTACTTCAATGGGCCCACTGAGTGCTTTGTTTTTCAAGAGCACAACAAAGCTAATTAGAGGGCTGGAAATAAGCCAAAACAAGTAGCTTTGTCTGTTAACTGGCTTTTGAATAATGCATGCCTGAGTATTGACATTGCACAATACAGCTGTACATCAACAAGTGCCTTTTTTGTATTTTATATGCCGTGGCAGCGATGCCCAATCTAGGGCAGTATTTAAAAGAAATGCTGATAATATCAGGCTTTGATCTCTTTCATTTCTTCATGTTTAATACTACAGTTCAATGCTACTCTTCTGCATTTATTAATTTGCTAAATGAATTAAATGATTAATGATTGATCGATTAATTGATTGCCTATACCGGGGTCCAAAGTCTATCCCAGAAACGATGAATGCAAACCCGGGAATGACCCATAACAGGACACCAACCCATCACGAGGCACACAACTGGCCACACATTCTTTTTCATCCATCCATCCATCCATCCATCCATATTCTGTATCTGCACATCCTATTCAGGGTCGCAAGCAGTGTTGGGGAGTAGCTAATTAAATTTGCAATGCTACTAACTTAATTACTTCTTTCAGTAGCTTATCAGTACCTGAGCTACTTTTAAAATGCTGTAGCTTTTCGAGTAACATTTTTTTTTTTTTTTTTTTTTACAAATAGTGATGTGGTGTGGTAAACAAAACATTTGACTTAGAATAACTAACTATTATACAACTCAGCTTATATTGTTACAGGAGAATAAAATTTCATAAAAGTTTGAAATATTTGAATTTATTTGTAAAACTAACATTGTATTACTTGTGCTAACAAAAAAGTTCTCTTTAACGGTAATTTTATAAATGAGCAAGTTCTTTATTCGTCTTTTCAAATGCTAATAATTACGATGCATTTTCAATGGTTATTCAATTCGCATGTGACATTGGCTCAGTGAGTAACACTATTTCCACCAGCTTCCATGACTGCCTCTGCTTTCTGTGTGCTGTATGTGTTCTCTCTGTGTTGTGGCTGTTTCTTCCCACACCTCAATGACACGCACTTTGGCTACCTGGCACCTTTAAACTGAGTGTGTGATTGCGTAGCCCGCAATGGACTTGCATCCAGTCCAGTGTGTACCCCAGCCTTCTGCCCTTGTGTTGCCTTGAATAGGCTCCAAGCAACACTGACCAGGGTAAGGGTCTGCAATGTGGACGGATACTATTCCATTTATGGACACGTTGAGTAATAATTATATGGGTATGCCAACTTCTGAGCTTACAGATTTTAGTGTAGTAAATGGCTAAGGTGACAATGCCGGATTTCTGCAGCCAGCTTAAAATAGGAGAATAATTCCAGCATATGGAAAAACAGGGGAAGCTGAACCACAACAAATGACGCGAACTAAAGTTTATTATTTCCTCTACGTCATTTCAGCCTTGCAATTACAGCTGGTATTGTGATTTGTCTTTTTTCACTTTAAGCTAGTAACATTTAACTAAAAGCTGTTTTACTCGTCTTTTTTGGCTTTATGTACAAGCAGGAGAAACAGTGCTTTTTATCGTTCTTTCTGGTTTGTATCTGTTCTTTTTTCTGAGATGACTATGCAATTTAAAGATGCCTCATTACTACAACAAGAAAAATACTTTGACAGAAGCAAAACTGAATTCCCTTATTCGATTGATGTAGGCATTTTTATTGATCGATTACATTACATTCAAGTGTATAATACAAGTTTAGGCTAAAAATCAACACGAGAAAATGTATGAATGCATGCACTGTACAATGTGCAATATGCATGGCAGCAGAGTGAAAATAAAAATATCTTTCACCATCATCTGAGCTACAATGTAGCGTAAGAGCAGACATTTCAGGTGCCGCACAGTGGTCGCCTGTTAAACCGACCGCAGCAAGACTGAGGGTTTTGGCCAGCTGGTCAGCACACGGCACTGGAAGCCCCGCCCCCAGCACGGCTGAGAATGTCTAATTGGGCCAGCTGGTCAGCACACGGCACTGGAAGCCCCGCCCCCAGCACAGCTGAGAATGTCTAATTGGGCCAGCTGCAGCAGCCCTCCTGGGATGCGTGCTTCTTTTAAACACTGCTCCCTCACCAAGTGTGCCATGCGTTGAACCGAGTTCTATTCACTGGATGCAGTTATTGACTAGCCCTCTTGTCGCCGTGCATGAAATCCTGTTATTCCCCCACCCCCCCCTCCATTTTTCAGTCTCCTATGCTCTAGACAAACATGGCACTGAGTGAGTCTCCAGCCAGCCCCGGATTCTCTCACCACCTCCTCAGAGTCCATCCCCAACTAAATTCAGCTTCTTTTCAAGGAACGTCCTGCCTGCTCTTGTGTTCATATAGTTAGGCATAATAAGACTTGCCTCTTCAGGGGCAGTTCTAGTGAAAGAAGCATTGAATATATGTATGCAGTATTCCAGCTAAAGACTGTTTCAAATTAAATGAAACAATGAATTATAATAAAAAAACAATGAAAACTGTAATCCTTTCCGCAATAGATTTTTCCTTCAGCTCCTGTTTGCTTTGGAAAGGGACTGTGTGGATTGCAAAGCCATATTTTTCTTTCTCCCTAAATACCAGATCTATAGTTGCTAGGTAACATGCCATGCTAAAAGGTTGGCTGTGCAAAGGCTCTTTGCAATTTATTTTGATACCCGACACACTAATAACTTGGTCCTCAGAATGACTGTCCTTGAGAGCAGTGACACTTTCATCACACCCGATTTTTCTGTTGAAATTGAAAGGAAGGTCTGCATTTTGTTAGGTAAGAGCAAAGTGATAATAAGCATGATACAGTAATGATTATTACTGTATCATTATATACACATATACTCGTCTACACACACACACACACACACACACACACGCACACACACACACACACTCACAGCACACTCAGATTCAATACTGGAGAAACAGAGAATAACAAGGTTGGAGTTTGGAAAAAAGAAAAAAGTACATTTTACACGGGCGCTTACCGAGAAATCGAATC
>JAABNX020000002.1:7996744-8008601 GCA_015163995.2 Mormyrus lacerda | reverse complement strand
CAACATTTCTAAAGAATGCTTTCAGCACCTTGTTGAATCAATGCCACGTAGAATTAAGGCAGTTCTGAAGGCGAAAGAGGGTCAAACACCGTATTAGTATGGTGTTCCTAATAATCCTTTAGGTGAGTGTATGATTTATTGATTAAAATTAGATGTCAGTTTGCAGGCCATTAAATTTGTTGCCTTTTTTATGTACTGAACCAGTTTAAGGGTAATCAATTAATTTAAGGTAAAAATGGAGAATTGAAGTAAAGTATTGAATTTTATCGTGATAATTATCGTGTGATATGAAAAAAATAATCATGGTAAAATATGTCACTACGTTCCTCAGGACATGACTGATATCAAAATTGATTTACACACAATTGTCTTATGCACTGTCTGTTCATCTTTATACATTGCAGGATTAATAAGATAAAGATATAACTCTCACCTGCAATACGATTAGAAAGTGATATTTTCTGGGAATTTCCCATACATCAGTCCTGTGTGCTTGACCACCCAGAAAATACTTGCATGCATCTAAACTTTTATAAGCTGACTGCTCACATCTGTATTGAGATGTGGTGTGAAATACGTAGTTGATGATATCATAATATTAATATGGGGATGTCGCCCATGCTGCAACGCTGCACAGGCAGGCCTGTGTTAATGTGCAATTCTCAGGGAATAAAGAAATACATATAAAATGAGCATTAAATATACACGTATATTTAACATATATACGTATAAACATATATACATATAGCATCTAGTATATATGTAGTATCTTATTTTACATATTACATACTAACAAAAAGTATATGGTAATAAAATTCTGGCACTAAATGGTCATAACATAATCTTTGTAAAGACGAGGCATCTCTGGCTCTCTTATGAGACTAGTGTAAGGTTATAAGTAGGATTATGGTAGAATTTCCCAGGGCAATTATTTCAAATGAAAGCTGGCAGCATGGTGAACTGACAGCTGGGGTCTTTGTTGTCATCCAAGACGTAGATTAAGCACATAAGAACAACACATAAAGGATTATGATCAAAGATTGATGATTGATGGTAATGAATTCATAGTGCAACAGTTTTTTTTTTATTATTTTATGAAAAGAATTTGGTAAATTTCCAGTGTGAAAAGGACCTTGCTCTGTGTTAATCCTCACATTGATTTTTTTTTTTGTTTTATGGTCAGAACAGTAGCATGTTTTCAAGGGCAAATGTGTCTGTGTACTATGGTAAATATTATCACTCCACAACTGCTTGAATACAACCAGGTATCAGGACAGTGACTTGGCTACTGCTGCTGCTTATGTCTCTCTACACCATTTATGTTCCTCTCTGTCATAATCATTCATAACACAAAATGTTGATACAAGACCAATGTGCAATTTAAGTATAATTTTTAAATAATTAATAATTGTATATTTTTGTCAGAATGATATGAGTCAAACAAACACATTGGAATGAACAGTGTGAAACAAATAGGCTGAAGGCATATGATTGCCATGGCATGTGATTTCTGCCAGCTGGTATTCCATTAATAATTGGAAACAGATCGCTTAATTAATCAAAAAAAATAAATAATAAAATGAACTAGGATCCTGTCCGAGGTGTACCCCAGCCTTCGGTGCCTGGGATAGTTTCCAAATCCCCAACAACCTTTGATAAAGATATGTGGTTCTAATATGGATGGATGAATGGACGGAAAAAAATGGCCACATTTTGAAATGGAAAAAATGGCATGAAATCATTATTTTTACTTCTTAGAAAGAATGCAAGGAATATAATTTACTGTCAGTATACACCTAAATGATGGCAACACATTACAATACTGGTACACAAATACGAATATATTAATAGAATTAATGACTAAAGACTATATCATGTCATGTCATGATGAGTCAATGCATTGACCAATGATTAGAACATCGGTAATACATAAGCATATACCATAATGACCTAACAAATCGTTTAGCTTTAGTAAATGTCATTGCTGACTACTAATGTATTCATGATTCACTTTACTAATTAACTGTTTATTGATGGCCTAATATCTACAGGGATGGGTTTCAGTTTTTTTTTGGGCCTTGCTCATAAAGTCACTTCGGGGTTCGAGGTTCAGAAACTAAATAGAAAACTAAGACATGGAGTCAGAAGATAGCTGGTTAACAGAACATGCTGTCTCGCATCTCCTCAATAAGGAACATGTTTGCTTACTATTTAGAGTAGTGACAGTTTGTGAGCAACAGGGGGTGCCCAAACCATGTGGGCCCCAAGCAAATGCCTGCTTTGAGTGGCGGGAAACACCACTTTCTATTGGCACCTAAAGTCATTGTTTATTTAGGATGAACTTTGACAATGTCAAGCCTCCTTTCTGTAAGGATACAGAGCAGCTCAGATGCTAGTGCGTTCGTCTCAGTTTAGCACAGCAAGCTACACGACACTCAGCCCTGAGCAGATCCTCATGTCAGCTACATGGAAACATGCAGAGCAGTTGGTCCTGAAGTCTGGAACTTGTGGAGAATTTTGAGCAGTTCCCATCTGCCTTAAATTGAACAAACTGCAGTCCACTCTCTGCAACTGCCACACTGGAAAGGGCACCCCCCATCCGAATTACACACACACACACTATCTGGATTTGCTACAAACTCACACTCCATATTTTATGCATGCACTTCAATTACTTAATGATTTTCTCTGTATCCCATCAAGTCATGATGTTATGATAAATCACCAAACCATCGATGAACATATGTACATGTCATAAGGTTATATATACTTAAGGATCACTTCATTATGAACATCATTAACAAAATTGTCCAGTTCCAGACTTCAGGACTTGAATATATAAACATTATAAATATGATTTGCATTTATTTTATTTAAGAAAATAACTGGAAAACTTTTCAAGCCTGACATTAATTTGCAAACAAAAACATTTCTTCATGCCTTTATTCAATATAGTATTAGAACCAAGTTGTAAAATATTTAGTCTTTATTCCAAAATCAAAGACAGTGATCATCGATCTATATTTACTTCCAGAAGAAACCAAAACAGAATTTAGACGACCCCCCCAAGCCCCTCCTTCACCCAACAAAAAGAAAAAGTCCCAAATCCAAGACTTATGTCTCATTCACTTTGAAGAATGGTTCATTGTAGATTATATGCATAATTGGAGAATTTTAAATTAGACTCTGAATGGAGAGCATAGAGGTCAAGACAGACACTTAATGAAAGAAATCTTTCAAAATCTTTGTCTTTGGTGATGTTATAAAAAAGAAAGTAACATAGAACTGCAGCAGAAAGAGCCTCATTAAAATCCAGGTGTACACTTTGTCTTGATTGCAGCAGAACAGAATCAACAAGGTTACCGTGACACTATTAGAAAAGAATGACATAAGTATTTAAATAAATTCATGTATTTTTATTATTTATTGACAAGGATTAATGATTCCATGTACCGTATCTATATTTAATCATTGACATTTGTGCTTCTGTTTAACTGGTAGTAATAGTACCAGTACGTCTATCATCGCACCACAATTAATTAATTGCAAGTGTGGTCATTCAAACTCACAGTGACTTTAGCTGTGGTTGACTTTGACAGCTCCCTTTAAAAGCTCCAAACAAAACAGTGGCAATTCCCATTACATCTTCCCTCAATAGTAAAACTAACGTAGCTCACGATACATTAAATGAACCTGCGGCCACATTTATAAAGATGTGTATGAACATAACGACGAGAAACATTTTCACGCACCTTAAATTTGAGGACTTGTGAAAATAACTTATCCTGAAAAATGTGCACATTTACGAATGAGCCACAGCATACAAACATTTAGGAGGAAACATTTGTTATGATGCAAGGCTCGTTTATAAAAAGTGCTTGTACATTCTTGCGGAAGAGAAACGTTCGTTCAAAAACTTGATGTTCATTTGAACAGGAAGAGACAAATTCATAAAACCTTGCAGAAACCAAGATACCCAATGTACGGGTTATAAACAGGGGCAGACTTCAGGGTCAACGTCTTCAGTCATCTGGCTGGAGTGAGAGTTTCAGTTCTGCACACACATGCACATGCTATTACATATGGAATAGTTTTATTAACTTGTAAATAACAAGTAGGTTTTGCAAACTACCCCAGTGCTTTTGATATAACAAATTTACGTTTACAACAGAATACAGATTTGCCGATAGAATTCTTGTGTGAGCGTGAATCTGAGAGTGTCTCATCTGATACAAGACAGTTGGTAACCATGAGACCCCTAAAATGTGCCATTTGAGTTATTTTTTGAGCCAAAAGAGGAAGGAGAGGGAATTAAAAATGATGGAACATCAATAATATGCTAATCAAACCACAGGGTGCCAGCAGTTAAACTTAGTGGCTGGGATGGGGGAAGGTAGTGCTGTTGATAAAATTTGCCAGTTGGGGGCTGAAACCCCATCTGGATCAAACAGCCAAGTTTAATAAATTTAACCGTTCCCTCTTTTGCTATGGTTAGTCTTGAATTTTTGCATATGCTCGTTTAATCGTGTTCTCTCTATGTCTATTCACGATTCGTCTGCCACTAACCAAACAATAATGTTAGTCTTGTACCTTTGCACTATTTTTGTCTTCTGTTTGGCAGCTTTGTACCGGTTTGTTTAGCAGTGAAACAACAAGTAGGTTTGATAAAAGAAAGTTTAGTAGCTTAAATATTAAAATAGAATAGTTTGTTTATCTTGACATCTGACTGTAGCTAAAAATGCAAATCTTGGATATGTTGTTATAATTTAAATGATTGTGTCATGTTATATCCTTAAATGTCACTTCTCAAAATGCATCAGGGCCCATATGGTTGCCTGCCTTGCCTAATGGTAAAATCCATCTCCAGTTATAAATTGTACTTGTTGTAGTAACATTTACATGTGTGAACGCTTAAAGACGCCCCATTCCCACCCAGAAATGACCAATTTGGCAATGCCAACACCCCCTCAGATGGACTTTGAGTGGCAAAGCATGCTGCATCATAGCTAATTTGTCAGGAAAACTGTGAAACAAATTATCATCTTCTTAAATTAAAGGTAGCTGGGCAAGATGGGGATCCATACCACTTACCAAAGGACCCGTGGGCCATGTAGCCAGGAATTACGTTTCCTGACAACGTATTTTGTAGAAAATTTTGAACTTATCCGGCTTGCTGTCTAAACTTGCTTTGAGCAGCCTCTTATAAGAAAACCTTTAGCTCACACTAACTGTCCCTCACTTTGCAGAACACAAGGCTCATCGTCAAGCATGTTTTTAATAAATGCCAACAAAAATGTACTTACAGAGACTATAAACGGGCAGTGGTGGCTTAATGGTTAGGGATGCACACTTGTAATTGAAAGACCGCAGGTTCGAATCCCTGACCAGCAAGGTACCACTGAGGTACCCTGAGCAAGGTACCACCCCCAAGCACCGATCCCCTGTGGCTCAATTAGCTGCCCCCTGTTATGTCGCATATGGGTTAAATGCAGAGGACACATTTTGTTGCTGTGGTGTGTCAACAATGACACTAAATTACAAAAAAAAAATAAAATTAAGCATAAACAGTATACATGAATATAAACAGTATATATGATTTTACACAGAAATCCAACATAACTGACACAAAATGACAACCCAAATCCATGTTTTGGAGCCTGGATGCCAGTTGTTTGTGCAGATTGCAGTTTTCAATTTGCTTCTCTTTTCTTTAGCTTTCTGCAGTTTGGAAAAAGATAGCTCAGATTTCTTGTTAAATTGTTAGTACAATCGATCGCACAGCAGCTCTTTCCCATTTAAGATGTTTTCCACGGCATCCAAGCTGGGTGTTTTTGCCACTCGGTGGGTGTCACCACGGCCAGTCATGGCTGAGCTGTTCCGTGACATCATGTTCATACCAGAGACAACAGAGCCACAAACAAGGGGGAAGGAATTTCACAGAATGTGAAGTGCAGACCTTGGTGTCTGACATTGAGGACCAGAACTACCATTCTCTTTGGTAGTTCATCTGCTGGTATGACCGAAAAAGAAAAATTGTTGCGTGCCAACATGTGACTACTGCTGTTATTGTGGTCAGCAAATGTTTGGATTTAAAAATCAGACGCCAGGCAATGTACCGATACACACCAGTGCAGGATGTTGGCTAGGTGTTGGTGGGGCAGCCTTGACAAGGGTTCTCTCTGATTTTAACAATCGATTATGTGCTATAATTGGAGAGATGTCCTTGTCGGGAATTATCCCCCATGGAGATACAGATGCAGCATGTGACACAGACAGAATCGAGTCAGGGGAATCCCCCAGGTAAAGACACAAATGGAAAAAAATGTGTGCCACAAAGATTTCTATTATAAATGTATCCTGCTGTCCCTTTATTATCATACGCAGTGACTGAAACGCCTACATTCACCCCTGCAGCAGAGTCTGTTCTGGTCCCACAAGGCACATCCATCATCTAATCTGTCAGCTCATTCTCGCAGTTCCCATTGGTGTGTTTGTGTTGCCCAAAAATCCAAGTATTGTCAAAACATGGAGATGGACAGGAACGTCGTGATTTCGTAATATAGGTCATTCAAGGGCCTGGGCCAATTCACCACACAATTCCCTCATCCTTGTCAGTCTGAAATGAGGATAAACCACAAATCAACACTGGAAAAATACTCAGTGTGTATATACTCTCTCTCTTTGTATTTACCCGTGTGCAATGTCCTCTAACAAAGCTAAATATTCCCTGATGATGGTGCATGTGGCCTACACTTGGACCTCTGTCTTAGTAAATATATTGGCATATCATTTAAAACAATATGGTGAGTCACTCAACACAGATACTGAATGTTAGTTGTATGTCAAATATAATAAAATGACAATGAAATAACGTCACTGTATTCCATTTCCTCTGCTCTGGACCATTCGTAAATGTGTGTACTTTTTCATAATAAGGTTTTTTTTTTTATATATATAAATCCCCAAATCGCATAAATGTGCGTACGAAGGTTTGTCACATTTTTTATTCATATGAACCCTTTAAAAATCAGCTCCCAGGTCTCCAGTAAATTCCTGTGAAATATCCTGCCCTGCACCACATCTCAGGGCGGGCTTTCCTGCTTTATTTCCTCTCCGGCCTGACATATGAATTTGTATTTCTCCTATACTCCCTGTATTACCTTTACGATTTTCTGCTTGCGTTTGAACCCCAGATTTGGATCAAGATTTTGATTTCATTTACTTGTTTCCACCTAGATTTTGACCTTTGCTTGTCTGTGGACCAAGATTCTAGAAATAAACTTGTGGCTCCTGCACTTGAATCCTCTGCCTGCCCAGTTATTACATCAACGTTGTATGAAAATATACTTGACTTTTTGGCACAATGACAGATACAAGATACTTTTCTGTGCATTGTAGTAGGATTATTAGACAGATATCATAACACCTTGTTTTGCAGGAGTACTGTGGGGGTGTGTGGGGGGATAAGGATGATTCCAAGGGCTCCTGAGTGACAGGGGGCATAGGTTTGTTACGTATTTGTATTGGTCTGGGCTGGGGGCCCAATATGATATGCTTTCACGTGGCCCAAAATCTCTACTGACACCAATGCATTATGAAGGTGCAGTCAATTTAAAGTTATCGATTAAATGCTCCATTTTTGAGAACATAAGGTACTGTGTTAACATGGGGAGTACTTAATATCACATAGATTCTCTAATATTTCTGTGTAACTAAATCCATCCATCTTCCCACTGCTAATTCAGTATGGGCTCCTGGTATGTGTCAGTAAATTATAATGTGAAATGATTTATTGCTAAAGCTGAAGCAAAGTGCAATTGAAAGGAAAAACTTCGACTGCCAGTTGAGTCACTCAGCATCAACTAATGAGTGTTAACATTCATATTAAAAGTGTATCATAGGTACTTTTTAAGATTTGCCATTGATTGTTCTTTTTGTAACACACTCGCCTAACAATTTTGTGTCAGCCATATACGCTTCAAGAGTGGAATTCCAAAAGGCTGTGGTCATCGTCACAAGGCTAAGCACACCATAAAGGAAATAAATCAAACTGGAAATTCTCCCAGTAGCTCACCATTGATTAATGAATTTTCCCGCAGAATTAGTGCATTCATTTTATTGTAGATGGTGAATGATAATTCAGGAATATTTCCGAAAAGACTATTTCCTCTCCTACATTACATAGAGGACCGTGTTGTTTAGACCAGCCACATCTGACCTTATTACTGGGTATGCCCTCTAGCAGTTTGGCCTTAACAAGCATAATCTTCAAGGAACCGAGTTGTGCAGAAACTTTAATTCAAGGTTGATTACCATTTAGGCATTAATTTGTGCATTATGTTGGACAGAATCACCTCATAAAATCACAAGATGAAAGCTTCTGCTAGCAGCTAGAATAAAATCCAAAAGTAATTGTTTTTTGACTACAAGTTGTTTGGATCTCCATGTCACACCAGAAAAATTATACATGTAAATTGAATTCAGGTTAATTATATCTGACAAGGCTGTGCTCAACAACAAAAGTGAGACATTAATCACTTAATTTTTAAATATCAGTTGTATATGTTCGAACAAGAGAATGGATGCAATTTCTGGATGGATACCTTAAAATGAATCCTTTCAATAATTGTGCATGAACCCTAACACTAGCAACGTTCAGCCACTTTCTGAAACTTAAATAAGACTGCCACAACTTGAGAAACATCAGCAAGGTACGTGTGTGAAGTTCCGCACAACCAGCTATACTCAATAGAACAAAACCCAATTAACAAAACTGCATTATACTGGCTACAGACTGGGCAAGAGAGGTCCGTGCAGCCAGAACATCCCCTATACACGCATTTACAGTGTCATATGTTCTAGATCATGATTTCTCAACCTTTCCAAATGCAAAGCCTACCTATTCATTATTGATGGAAGGGAATGATCCCCCTCGTCAAATTACGCTGACCTAGAGGATAAATTATACAAATATTGCAAGTAAATTTATATATAGAAAATATATAAAACCTTTCTACCATATCAGTCAATATCAATAGTTATCACTATAATTATAATTATTTTTTTACTTCCATTTTTGCTTAATATTTCCTTAGAATTGCCTTTAAACAGATTCAGAACATAAAAAATGATGACAAATTGAATGGACTGCAAACTGAAATCTAGCTTTAATAAATAAGTCATATAAAAACAGACATTTTTTGTCATGTGGCATTACATTAGAAAATGCCAACAGTAGCGTTTGTTGTTGGGGTGTTTCTCTGACAGCCTCGCTGTTTGCAACAGGAACTGATATTACTGGTAGGGTTATCACCCATAGTGTAGTGAAAAATAAAATACTGCGTCCCATTTTTAACCAGTATGGGACGCAATTTGTCCTGCGTTTCTTTAGATTGAAAGTGGAACCCTTAATTACCGATATTTATGACTGTAAACACTCACATTCTGCATGTTCTACTGGATGACAGTGCTTCAAGTGATGAAATAAGTTCGCGGTTTTTCCAATTTGAGTTTGCACAAGTTTTCTGCCTAGTTAACAGTACAAGCACCAGCCTGTGGTGTGTTAGACTTTAAACTGCAAAAACACTGGTGTCTTTTTACCTTGTTACACTGGTGTCTTTTTACCTTGTTTATCCACCATATCTCCAAAATAAAAGCTGCTGTGGATACTGAGCCGCTCCCTTCTTCACCGACACCTGAAGCTTCGTCTGAAGGATCTTATTTCTCCCATGATATTATTAGAGCAGTAGCATGCATTCTCCTCAACCAATCATGCGTAGGTTGCCCATTTAAAAAAAAAAATACCATATGATTGGTTGGACTTCGGGACGGTAATCCATCCATTTGCATCAGAGCACCGGCATAAAGGATCAGGATGCGATTTCCCCATTTAAAAAACTGCACTGGATTCAATTTAGATTAATTTAGGTTGCATCTTTGCATCTGTTAAAACTGGATTTAATAATATATAATTAATAGTAGAGACCGTATGACTTCATTATTTTGAAATGTGACCAATGATTTTTGACTGGTGATTTAGTATTTATGTTGATTTACCTTCTCTAAACTGTTTCTCATCTGGGGCTAATTTTCATCAAACCTCTCGGCCCAGTCTTACACAAGTTGTACATCTGACCAGTAGTGCATTGTGTCGTGTTGAATCACACTGCATTGCAATAGAGGTGATAGCAGTTGCTTTATATGCATCCTTAATGTATCGGATCGTCAGGGATGCATGTTGCAGTGCACGAGTCAGGTGAGATAGAGGTGTCTTTGATTTATTTTTTTAGTGTGAATCTCTGTCTCCAAAAGTAATCACTGCTTTTTTTTTCTTCCTGGTAAGGGTCTGTTTCTTGCCAGTTGTCATTTGACTAACATCATCTCCGAGATGAAAGGTCCTACCCTGCTTTTGAGACCACCTGCAGCTCTGTGGCGCGTTTTCCATTGTTAAACAGTGTAATTATTCAGTTCTGTCTTCCATGTTGTCTTTGATTCTCTGTACAGAATTCTGTACTTCTTGACATTTCTCCTGTGATTCTTTTTGTTATCTGCTTTATTTCGCATTCTTTGCTTCCTTATATTTTGCTTTAAATATCCTCAACTAGGGTCTCATGAAACAAAACAGGCATCTGGTCGGGGAAACTGTCTTAGCAGTTTATCTTTGTTTGTGTTGAAGCATGTTAGATTTCTTTCCTGTATATTTCTCTTAGTTGGTTTTGTTTTGGTAATTAAATTTAAACTGTGACATTTGAGATGGCATACACATGCACTTTTATAAACCAAGACAAAAAAAATGCAAAATGGTAGAAACCACAGTGGAAATGGGGTTCAAAAAATGCATTATTAAGAGTTATTATTAAGAGTATTAAGAGTTTTTCATTAATATTTTCTATAGCAATACTCTCAAATCCATGACATTATCCAAATGATGGGCAACTATGTTACTTTTACTCTACCCTTTTTTATTACCCTGTTGAAAGTAATACGGTGAGTTTTTAGAATATAATTAGCAAACAAATAAAACATGGCTGTCCAGCCTCCGGGTACCACCATAGGCCGTATTCCCCTGGCACAAAGCACAATGTAAAATGGTTTTGCTTGTTTTGTACTGGAACTTTTTTGTACCAGAACATTGCTCATTGTCATACCATGTGCTTGTGTCGTGAGAATAGCAAATGATTCTGTGCCCAGAGAAGTGGTATTTTTTAAATGAGGCCTGGTCGGTTGTATTGTCGATGCTGTTTTAAGGCAGCAAAATGACATTGTGCTTTTGACCAACAAAAACCGCATCTAATGTCAGTGGTGCATTGTTAAAAGGTATTTAAGTGGCGCATTTTAGAAACATGCGGGTGCATGGAGGTACGCCCTTGAGGGGCATTAATGTTTTTTGTTATTTTAGTTATATACACTTTATTATAGAGCATATCTGGTCCTTTCACGCAATTATACTGTTTAATGAAACAACAAAAGAGAAAAATCTAGAAGTAAAGAACAAACGGTATCATTAAAAAAATTACTTGAGTTCATTTTCAGAATTGAGCACGTATTGTAAATGAAAGGACATGTGGTTTGCTGAAAACGCATTTCAGATATTTAGATATGTGAGGTGGATCATTACAATGCAGCCCTCAGAAGGTCGCAACATTCCTTGTGACGTGTTGTATGTTGTGTGACATTACCATGCATGATGGGTGTCTGTTGGACATAAATGTGGACACATTAGAGGACTAGACATTAGGAGGTGTGACGCTGAACTACCTGTGCTGATGCCAGCGAAGGAGTGTCGGTTGTGTTTACTTTGAACAAAGATCGCACTTTTATTTATGTTTTATGAACTGCAGACCCAAAATTAAAATAA
>JAABNX020000002.1:7964352-7975289 GCA_015163995.2 Mormyrus lacerda | reverse complement strand
CGAATTAAACCCTGTTTACCCCCGTATTTTGGCTCGCTACGTCCTTCTGTTCGCCTGCCTTCCCTGGGTCACAACACGATGATACTTCGCTACTGTTTTCTGAGTGCTAACAATGTAGAATATGAAATGCATAATAAATTGGCAAATAAACAAAAGTAAAATTACAAGTAGAATACAAGACAAGGTAAAAAGAAAAGGCAGTGCATTGAAGTATTGCCCACATTATATTTATGTGGCACACATTGTAGTGCGTGTATTTATGAAGTGTATAAGAGGTATGCTGCGTAAGCGGGTCGGCAGTCTGATGATAATAATAATAAGGTGATCCCTCCATCCCTACACAGGACATCCTGGTGGATTTCCATTGTAACAAACACATAAACTAATTAAAGTTAATAACTGGTAATTAAAGAGAAGGAATGCTGTACAGTTCTCCTTATAAACCAGGTTTTACTAAAATCAAAGTGAGAAACAACAAAGGGAATATCTGTCATTAAGCTGGGAAATGTGTTCATGCATCGGTTTGTCACTGGCTTCACCAGCAGAAAGGTTCTGCCTCAGTTGTGCAGGCATTGCTGAAACATATGGGTAAGCACAAGGTATTCTGGGAAATAAAATAAAAGCAAACCTTTAGGGCCCCTTTTTCACCTCTGCGTTGCCATAACAACTTTGAGAATGTATTTTCCTCATTGAGAAGAATATGTTAGAAATATTAATCCTCAATGATGATGGATAAAAAAGACTTTGCTGGGAAAAAAAGTAAAGTCAACATGAATCTCTTGCAATTCACTCAGAGTCGTGCAAAATGACGCCGTATGCATAACATATAATGGTGTTTTCTTTGTTATTGATAGACCTGCAGTGTTTTTAGTTTCAGCAGTCAACACTAAGATCATATAATGTGCCATAAGGAATAGTATAGTATGTTTAGTTATCATCATTTCCAATATATAGGGATGTATATGCATGTTTATATAATCATTGATGATTATTCCATGTGTTTTTTTTTTTTTAACCATTTGGGAATTTCTTCCCTTCCATAACATGAGTCAAAATGACTCAGTTTTGAGCCAAAGTGAGGTTTAGCCAAAACAGTTATGTGGGGAATTCCACAACATTCAATGATCAAACTTGCTATAATAAAATGTTTTAATATTTCAATTAATAGTTTGTTAATATGTAGCTTTTTCATCCATGGTCTGCTCAAGACTGTCAAGTTGGAAAATCAACTCCATGGAAGGATATAGATTTCTTTATTTAATTCATGACAAAAAAATTATTAGAAAGTAAAACAGTTTTTATTACCGAGTTATAGCATATGTGATAATTCCTAACATAAGAGGCTTTGTTAGTACTTCTCACTGTGCCTTTGTCACACACTTAGGCAAATCATGTATGAATATATGGCATCATATTACAATAAAATTTACTATTTTTTAATATCTATCAGTTTTGAGAAATGTTTTATATAAAACATCATCCAACGAACAATTCATGATTTGAATGGGATTACAATTAATATTCTTATTTATATAAGCGGGTGGCTTCTTCAAGAGTACTGCTGTCTCACAGCACCGTGGTTAGGAGTTTGAATCCTACCTGTACCTCTTCTCTATACGAGTGCAGCTTGCATGTTCCTCTCTACCTTCCTCCCACAATCCACTGGCAGGCAGTGCATACAGTGTGATCCTGCAGTACATAGGTGACTGGAACAGGGATGGACAGAGAGAAATTATTCAAGCATAATGACATATTTCTGTATAGCATAACATACTGTTTTCCATTTTCTTTTCACAATGCAGCAATACAGACCATATTGGCATCCTTCCTCTATTTATAAAAGAATCAGAATATTCTTTGAAATAACTCAAATTTGGCAATAGTAACCAGTACAATTCTTTATTCCACATACCATAGAGCAGACACTCCTGACTTATAAGGCATCATAAAAAATAAAACAAATGAAAATGGCACAGAGAAAATTACTGGGACCCCAAACCCGGCATTTTGAAGCACACCCTTAGCGGCAATGACTGCAATCAAGCATTTTCTGTCACTCTGAATGACACTTCTACACTTCTCACCTGGGTATTTGGCCCACTCTTCATGAGCAAAAATGACTCCAAAAGTTACTGGCAATAGTAATCTGTATAAATTCAGTTTATTCTCATGTTTAATGCATGTGCTGGACTTTAAACTGCAAAAAATGCTGCTACATCATCAATGTCTTATCCGTGATATACTAGAACAGTCATATGTGGTGTGCTACACTAACCGAATTTATTCATAATCGTAAGGATTCCACAAATTTATATAGATTAACTTTTTGGGCATCACGATACACATCTGATTAATATTTTAGGCATATTAACAATCTGCTTACCAAATGGTGGGTGTAAATAAATGTGCGTGTATTACCAAAAAGATGGCGGACAAATGTTTACATCAGTCACCTGAAGCCTTGGGGCCTCATGTATAAATGGTGCGTACGCCCGTGTCCACGCTCACGTCAAGATAAAAACGAAACTTGGCGTACCGCTACGTACATTCTCACGGCAGCTCCAGACATGGCGTACGCACGTTTCTGCTCAGTTTTGTAAACAGACGGCACCCAGTGTCAAGTCATTGCTACTGCGGTTTCCCTTTTTAAACTCACAATCATGACCCTGACTTTATCCAATACACCAGCATTAATTGTATGTTGTTTACAAATACGCGGCACCTGATTTTTAATCAATTTGTAGCAATAAAATGGTGCAATGAAGCAATGAAAATGACCAAACTATTACAACTACCATGGCAGCTCTTGTGTTATTGTAAGACATAGCTTATGGAGGAATTAGAAAAGAGCGCGTATTCAGGGATCATAGTGATTTCATGGCCCGTGATAATGCCTGGCTAATAAGTCAAGTCAGATTTCCAAGAGCAATCCTTTTGGAGCTGTGGGCTGAACTGGGGCCAGCATTACAAAGGCAGATGATGAGGAATTGCGCTTTACCTGTTCCTTTACAAGTTCTTTCCACTCGCGGGTTCTTATCCACAGGTGCTTTTCAGCGAGAACTTGCGGACCGATCGGGTATTTCTCAGTCACTGAGTCGTGCCATGCCAGCTGTATGGGACGGCAACATCCGCTTGTCACTCAGATAAGCGCAATTTGCATCGATATCTGGTTTCCCCAATGTAATCGGAGCCATGGACTGCGCGCACATTGCTATAAAAGCACCTTCAGAGAATGAATTTGCTTATGCTTATGTAAATAGAAAGCACTTTGACTCTATTAATGTACTAATTATGGGCGATAGGGTGTGAGACCGGGAATTCCTCTCCCTCTGTTAAGACTCTTACGGTGAGCGGCCGCTCTTTTTTTCACGATGATTTTAATGTCCGACCACTTCTTTTTAATTTTGGCCACTGTGCGAATTTCGGAACCAACACTTAACTGACTGCGCCAAACTGTGCCACTCCGTCACCTTTCGTTTATTGCTGATGCCACTACTTAAACCACCAAATAATATCACTTTTCTTTTCTTGATTTCTGTTAACATGACCTCAACTTTGCACTCGCTGAAATACTTTTTTCCCCACGTGGTTTAGCCATTGTTGTTTAAGAAAAACAAAGCAGGTATTTATACAGATTTACATATGCAAATATACATAATTATGGGCGGGTCAGGGGGGTGGCTGTGGGCTCGTTCGCAACGTAAAATTTCACGCTCATTGGGATTTATAAAGGGAATGTGCGTAGCTCTGTGCTTATGCATATGGATTTTTTCTTGCTTACACACATTCCTTGTTTTGTCCGTTTGCCATGTTTTAGTGTGAATTCTACGCACGTCCTTATATATGCAGTATATTGTAATCGTGATTATTTCGCAATGTGATATCATGCAGCCCAGCATTTCACTAATAATCTGGAGATCAATTACTGCAGAAAAATGTTAAAATGGAAAAGAATTTATTTATTTATTTTAGCTAAGAACTTCTCTGGAGAACAATTGAGGTTTGTCTGCTTGTATTCGTAACAATTATTTACAGCAGCCTTAAATCATAATTAAAACCTCTTAGTAATTAATACAGTCATCGCAAGCAATTTGTAAGATACAAAAAGCAAACCCGTGTCAAACGGGATGGAAGGAAGTGACATGAGATCTTCCCAAGGAGTATAAAACAGTAATTAAGCCTTTAAAGAAAGAGGATCAGTGTACTTCATCCACCACAAAGCACTGCTATAGAACACTGGAAGAAAGTAAAAAATGAGACAGCATCAAAAGCATCACCAAAGGCTTTGGAGGATAAATTGGAATTATGCATCGTGGACAAAGCAGTTTATTGAAATGAAATAACCACTGTACCTTTGGTCACAACAACCTGGGTCTAATCACGAGCTGCAGTGAAGTGAGCCTTTGTAAGTGAGAAAAGAAATGATGTAATCTATGCAACCATGCAGCTATAGAAAAAAAACAATTTATGTTTCCTACATAAAAACTTTACTTCCCAGTTGATGTTGAGATCATCACATATTTCCACTGCACTATAGCAAATGCTCTATAATTAACACTTATCTTAACATGGTTCAGCTGTATTTTAAAAAGAAAATATTTATGAAATACTTTATAGAACTGCAACAACAGCTTACCATTTCATTATGCATTCAGTATTTATTGCTGATCAAATGTGCAGACCCTTTTGATGTCACTAAATAGCATCTATGAATAGTTTTAGCATCCCTGATATTACCAGACTAAGTTAATGGAAATAATAACTGTGGAATTAGTGGCCACAAAATAAATATTTCAAAAATGTTTCAAATTATGTTACATGAAAACAAACTACATATGAATCATAATTTCATATCATAAACAAGTGTTTACTTAAAACCTGTATAAATGAATTTGGATGAAATGCGTAACTTCATTTAGCTAGCCCCTTCATAATGTAGGCCTATCTGTTAATTAAGTAAAGCGGAAGGTGACACAAACAAAGGTAAAGCACTGCTTAAAATAAATTTAAAAATGTAGGAACAAACAAATAAACTTGAATGAGCTTCATCTTGACTCTGAATCATCAAGCTTCTGCTCACAACAATGGTGACTTATTTTCAGTTAATTATGCCGTGCCAAATTCTTAATAATCCTGCAATGCTCCTTCTTTCCCCTCCACATATTGCCACCTTATCATGGGGGAGGGGTTTGTGCGCCTCTATGATCCTAGGAGCTATGTTGTTAGGGGCAATTATCCCTGGTATGTTTTCCCAAGGCAAACTGGTCCTACAGTAGGTGAGTGACCGAACTAAGCGGGATCCACATAGCCTCACATGACAGCTACCATAGAGGGAGATGTGACCCCACCCAGACTGGGGAGACCGGACCCTCACTCTGGACCCAGGCCTGGAGCGGGAGTTTGAAGGCGACAGTGTAACCTGGAAGGATGTGATTGGGAGGAATGGCCTGGCTGATCTGTATCCAAACATTGATCAGTTATTGGACTTCCGTGCTAAGCGCAGTCAGAGTCAGTGCCTGTCCATCCCGGCCCTATGGGTCTTGTCCCTTTTAGGCCAGTAGGTGTCGCTGGTCACCCTGCTTCCCCCCTCTCTCTTGTAGCCCTAGCCCCTAGAGTGTTTCCCCACACACACAGGAATGGAGTACTGTTGACATCAAATGGGGGTATAGTCAGGAGGTAGAAGCAATATTGAGGACTTCGTGAATCCCACTGATGTACCTACCTTGGAGGAAGTACAGCTGGAAGACACAGAGGAGGATTTGCCCATCTCTAGGGCTGAGGTCACTAAAGTAGTCTTTGGTGGTAAGGCTCCATTCTGTGGTACTGGGGAGGAAGGTCAGCCTGTTGGTTGAACCTCGGATCCAGGAGGAACAATGCAGATTCCCTTCTCAGAATGCTGGACCAGCTCTTCACCCTCACATGAATACCGGACGATTCATGGCCGTTTGCCCAACCAGTCTGCATGTGTTTCGTGGACTTGAACAAGGTATACGATTGTGTCTGTCAGGGGGTCCTGTGGGTAATATTGAGTACAGGGTCTGTTGCTGTGGGTCATCAGGTCCCTGTATAAAAGAGAGACAGAGTTTGGTTTGCATTGTAAGTCAGACTCATTCCCAGTGGGTGCTGGATTCCGCTAGGGCTGCTTTTTGTCACCGGTTCTGTTCTTAACATTTATGTACAGAATTTCTAGGCCAAGCTAAGGGGTGCAGGGGGTCCAGTTTGGTGGACTTAGGATCATGTCTTTGCTTTGTGAAGATGATGTGGTCCTATTAACTTGTCCTCTCCTCATGGGGGATGAGTTGCTGCCTCAAGTGAAGGATCTTGATTAAGTATCTCAGGGTCTTGTTCATGAGTGAAGGGAGAAGGGAGCAGGAGACTGACAGACAGATCAGTACAGTGTTCTCAGTAATATAGAATCAGTATCATTTTGTTGTTGTTAAGAGAGAGCTGAGCCGGAAGGCAAAGCTTTTGATTTACCAATTGTTCTACACTCCTACCCTCATCCATGGTCATGAGCTTTGGGTAGTTACCAAAAGAATAGCAGAAATGAGTTTCCTCTGCAGGATGTCTGAGCTCAACCTTGGAGATGGGGTGAGAAGCACAAACATTCGGGAGGGACTCAAAGTAATACCGCTGCCCCTCGGCATCCAAAGGAACCAGATCAGGTAGTTGGAGCATCTATCGAGGATACATTCTGGACGGCTCCCCGTGGGAAACACTTTGGGCCGGTCCAACCAGGCAAAGACCCCAGGGCAGACCTACAGCAGGCTGGAATAATTATATCTCTAGGCTGGCCTGAGAGCACCTTTGCATTCCCCTGGTGGAGCTGGAGGAGGGAGAAGGTGAGAGAGAGGTCTGGACATCCCTGCTTATACTGCTGCCCCCATAACCCAAGCCCAGATAAGTAGCAGATGATGGATGTTTCCGTTTTACAACCAAATCTTTTGCACGTTTTCTTTTGGTAATTTACTTGCCAAGCTAACCACTATTCTTCTCAACCAGTTTTACAGCTAGTGGCAAGGATTTTGTCTTGCATATTTATTGTATCAACAATAGAGGAAGAACAAATTCTAAGCTTATATACTTGATAAAGCAATGTGTTGACTTCACTATAGTTTCACTATAAAATGAAGCAGCTTCTCTCTATGAATATTATCCATAATGGTCAAGCAATATTTCCCAGTAGTCTTATATAGGAAGATCAGCCTCGTTATCATGGGATTTATTTGTTAAAGACCTATAGTAAACGCCAAGGGCAGTGAGAGTCCAAACTTTTCTTTTTACTTGGAGTTACAGTAAATATGACCCTCATATATAAAATAACCCTGCACTATTATGTGTGTGTGTGCGTGGTTACTAGGTAAGAAAGTGTGCTGTATTATTTGTACGAAATATAGTATGTAACAGCTCCTTGAGTCCAGATTAGCTTTCTTGTGTATATGCAGTGTATTATAAGGCCTTTTACGCTCTATTACATAATTTCGCAGTTCTCATACATTACTGAATTCACGACATTTATTACAAATTTTCTAGCTTTCTGGCAGGGTGTCCTCCCTTCCACATTTAATAGATCTATCCATTCTGAGGGTCCAAAATGCAGCTTGGATGTGTGACAAAAACATGCAAAATGACACTTGGCACCAAGGCAAGCCTCTAAATGAGGCTCTTCACTTGTCAAAGTCAAGCTTGAAATTTTAGCTGACTGTGGAACATTGTGTAATTTCAGAAAAGTAAGGTGTTCATTTTGTAAGACTTCCCTGTCTATACCCACTTGATCATGATTATTTTGAAGACATCTTGCACACCTTCTCACAGCCCTTAAATTCAGATAAAATGTGTTTTTTAAAGCCAGTATACCTCATCACTGTTGACAATATTAGCTACAGAGCTATCTACTTTGAATAGTGTGGTTCTCTTTTTCAAATAGAGGAGAATTGTAAGAAGCACACTCGAAAGGATAGGAAGATTTCTTCATAGTTTGTATGATAAATTATATGCTCTAATGCGATAGCTGTTGAATTTCAGAGAAGAAAATTTATCATACATTGTTGTTAGAAAAAATCAGTGATACACTTACTGTATGAGGTCTCTTTGGTAGTTAGGGCTAAAACATTATAAATACCATAATCTGAATCATGCTGGCAATAATACAAGCAAATAAATAAATATTATTTTTATCAGAAATGCAAAGACAAGTACAAGGAACTGTGATCCAACAAATACCTTTATGTTTTTATGTTTTTAATCCTTATTTGATGTCAGCCTTATATACATGTAACCCTGTGCATAACACTGTGCTAAAATAACACTCCATTTTTAACTGAAATGATTACATTACTGTATAGGAATGGCACGTTAAAGTTAAATTGATTACCTGTGGTAAATTTTAGTCAATTTGCAGTACATTTTAACCAGCAAGGTTAACGACTCGACAACATTATGGATATAGTACTGTAGATTTTAAAACAAACATTTATAGAGCTACTTGAGAGACATTTTAATGTTAAATTTAGACATACATTATGCTTTATATACTGACTATTCTGTTTACTTTGTTAATGATGTTTAGTCAGAACCATTCCCCAAATCACAAAATGCTGGAACCTTCAGACATGGAAATTTGATTTATGGTAAATGAGAGGAAACTAAATCACCTTGTCGGTGGAAAATGTCAAGCATTGACAAATGATACCACATTTAATTAATTTATTTGATGTATTGGCACAGTTTTGGTTTTGTTAATTACTTCATATATGGAAGGCTACGTGTGACACGAAGGAAATTAAAATTTACCTTTTGTACAATGGATACAGAAAGATAAAATGAAAAAAGGGGAATGTGAGGCAATCATATTTTAATCTGAAGAAATAAGTCACTTCATATAAATGACATAAAAATGAAATTCAATTCATACTTAAGGAACACCGTTTCCAACATAGTAAAGCACTAATGTACAAATTAAGAAAGAGCATTATTACGGACAGGCATTACATTTAATACTGCAGCACAGATCAAGAGGCAGACGCATGAGGTCATTGGTAGACACACACTCACAGTCACACAATGTAAATATGTCAATACAACCATAAGTCTTTGGGCTATAGGAGGAAACTGGCAATATCCAGCAGAGCATTAACATTATACAAGTGAGAAGTTGATGCTTACATGTTTTTATAGAGTGACATGGTATTCTTTTTAAGTTGGATTCGTTTGATTAAATATTTATCTCAAATAAATTTAGTACAAATGCAGAATTAATAAAGACATTAGTAAATAGCAAGTGCACAGGTTACTATAACCACTGGTTGTTCCATGACAGCAGTATCAAACATTGTCACTATAGTGAAATATAGTGTGATTTGAGGATGGTGTTTTTTGTTGGACTGGCAGCAGGGTCGTGAGTAAACAATCCTAGGGAGATTAAAACCCCTGTCCCACCTTCATTCATTTTTTATTGTAGCTGACCATCTAGATTAACCACTGTCTCAGCATTGCAGCAGGATTGTTGGCAAAACATAGACAGGCCTTTCATCCAAAGCAAACTGTCACGTGTCAAAAATAAAATATACAATAAAAAATTATATTTAACAGCTATTTATAAAGGAATCACACAGAAAAGCACAAAAATCCAATTTTGTGGCAGGTTATTTCAGGACTTGGAAGACAGGATTCTGTGAATTTAATGGAGTCTCTGCCTCACATCTGGCACTGTGTTGTAAATTGGTTAGAGGCTTAAAATTGATATTTTAAGAGACAAACGAGATACTATTGATTTCCTCCCTTAATGAGTTGAAGTAGATTTCCAACTGCCAGTCAGATTATTGCTGTGTAATAAAAAGAGAGAGAGAGTACTAATCTAAAGGCATATGCTCTAGTAATGCACACGACTATAAAATCTAATATTTAGAATGAATGATCAGGATGAAGATAAAATAAAAAAAATGAATCATTAAAGTTGGTGAGGAATTCTTGCTCTCCTGTCCATATTGCCAATGTCGATAATAACTTTGTCTCAGAAAGAACAAACTCGCAAGTCAGCATCCAGTGGTTTGGTTTATTTTGCCTAAACTGAAATCAGAATTGAGGGTCAGGCAAAGCATGAACAGATGCAGAGTATTCAGAACAATGAAAACTCAGGAAAGGAGGAATCAGGACAAAGGGTTGTAGGGGCTCCCAAGCTTTGGATGTTTATGGGCCGGTTTACAGTATGAAGATGTCAGGGAGCAGTAAGACGGCTGGGGGACAGGGGTCACATTGATCGCTGATTTCACAAGTTTAATTGTTTCCATTATCCCAGATGTCAACGGAATGCATGAGAACTGAAAATGAAGGGGAGTGTCAGGTATGAAAGTGTCAGCCCGCAGACATGAAGTGTCAGGAAGCTGAGTTGTTCAGGTATGGGTGATTGCTCTTGAGAATTTTAGGACAGGGGTGGTGTGACACTGAGTTCTTTTTTGTTTTACCCAGCTATTTGGACCAAAACTATGCCATCAACCCGGAGATATATAGCAACGAAGTTTTTATTTATCTTGTATGCTTAATCCATCTATCATCCATCCATCTTTCCATCGATACTTTATTTTATCTTCTATGTGTTATTTTGAAGTGGGTCATGGGGGGCATGAATAGGGCACACACCTGGGACACAACCTGGAAGGGAAATCAATCCATCACAGGGCAAAACACACACACACACACACCTGTACTAATCTTTCTGGGGACTCTCCATTCATTTCAGCAGCCGACATGACAACCTTAACTCCTACCCAGCCCTAACCTTAACCACAAGTAACCAAACCAGGGCTTAAAAACGAAAAAAAAATCCATTCGGTTCATTCCGAGCAGAATCGATATTATAATGTTTCTGTTTTTGCGTTCCTCATTAAACAATACGTTCCAAAAACGGTTTTCTAGAAAAAGTACCGGTTAATAAACGT
>JAABNX020000002.1:7953047-7964252 GCA_015163995.2 Mormyrus lacerda | reverse complement strand
GAGATTAAATACACCTGAATTTTGTTCATGGAACTCAATGAGCCTGAAGTGAACTGTTAGGCTAACTGAAGCGAGGCTATTACAAATAATCCTCGATTTTATAAGCTCGCTTCGTGGAACAGCCCCCTGAAAATAGTCCCCATAATGCCAAAAAAAAAAAAAAGTTATTACATTGTGGGGACATTTGGGGGATTCATAAATTGCTGTCACACAAAATAGGGAGGTGATTCAAACTCTAGGGAAGACGGCACTGTGATGTCCTTATAGCTTAATTTTATAATAATAATAATAATAATAACAACATTTTACCGTTATTATTATTATTATTATTAATAATAATAATAAAAAATAGTCCCCCTTTTGAGAATTCAGAATTCAAGGTCTAAAATGATCCTTGGATTTGGGGAATTATTACACCCTAACATTAATTGTTGTTGTTCTAGTATTGTGATTACTTGTTTTAGTAATGTGCGCTCCTGACCCCCCAGTACTAGTCCCAGTCCTCGAGGAGGTCCCGGACAACCAGCACCCGGCTCCTTTCTCTAGTGAGGAGGAGGAGCTTGAGTGGGACCCCTCGGGGACCTCCCTAAGGACTCCCTCTTCCTTGCCCCACCATGACCGATGCCCCTCAGGACCTCACCTTTCGGTGTCCCGTAAGGGAAGGGGACATAGGCGTCGGGCCCAGGTCCCGCCTGCCCTGCCCCCTGGCTCACTCGTTCAGCCCCTGGCGGTGGCTAGGTGGCTGCCTGTGGGTCCTGTGGCACCGGCTCGGCGTTCGCCTCCGGGCCCTCCCCCGGTTCCTTGGTGCCGATCCTCGGCCTCGCCTCCGACTCCACGTCGGCCGCCTCCAGGCCCCCCCTGCTTTGGTGGGGCACCGGACGGCGCTTTTGCCGGCTCTGGCTTCCCCTCTGCCTGCTCCAGCTTCCCCCTCCTGCCTGCCTCCGCCGGTGATCCCTCCTGCTCCCTCCTTGTCCCCTCCGGCTCTCCCTCGTCCCATCCCCTCGGCCCCTGTGGGGTTCCCTCCGGCTCCGGCCTCCCTCCTGTCTGCGGCCCCTCTGGCCTCTGCCCGTCACCCATTTTGGCTCCCTCGGGCTTCCCTTGTTCTTCCTCTCTTTCCCTTTGTCCCTCCTGTCTTTGCTCCTTCTCCCTCGGTGTCTCCTGTGTTCACTCATCCCCCTGTGGTTCCTCCATTCTCTGTGCCTTCTGTGTCTCCCTTTCTGGTGTGCCTGTCTGCGTTTCCTGTTTTTTGTCGGGTCCTATCGTTTTTCTTGTCTCTGTTCCTGTTCTGTGTCTCTGTCCTGTTTCCGGTGTCCCGTTAATGTTTTGGCTTTTGTTTTCCAGGTTTGGGTTCCCTCGTCTCGTCCGTCTCGGTTAGTTTTCCCAGATCTGTAATTGCAGTGTTATGTGCTAGTGCATCGTTGTGCTCCCTGATATCCTATTAAAACCCGTTTGCCCTTTGGTCTGGCTGAGATCGCCTGTGTTCCCGCTCGCCTGCTCCATCCGTGACATATACCATCTCATTGGCTGTTCTGTCAGACAAAGAATGTCATTCAGATTAAGGGTAATGACGGCTTTGCTACGCCAATATCCTGCAATTCTAAACTCTGTTAATACTCTGTTATTCTCACAGCAATAGGTGACACATGGAGCAAAAGCAGGGACAGGAAAACTGTGGTTGATAAAGAAAGAACAGGCTAGAATGAAAAAGGAAATCTGTGAATATGACAAAGAGGCAGAAGTTGGAAAATTATCCCTCACTGAATATGAGACATAATTAACCTCTGTGGAAGTGAAAAGCTGACCATGACTGTAAGGGCCAGCAATCTTCGGAATGGCCATGAATGATGTCATCATATGATTTGCAAATGATTTTGTAATGCTCTGGTTAGCCTAGCAAATTCGCTGCATGGCTCAATGACCATTAATTCACCTACAGCATTCTTGTACAGAAACCTGTCTATAACATGTAATTGATTATGTTTATTCATGTGATCATAAAAAAGGATAATAAAACAGAAGTGGCTTTGTTTCAGTGCTAGAAACCACATGCAGAATAGCACAGCTAGCTATATACAGGTAACAGGATGGGGCACCAAACCATCACCGGGCACACACACACCACTCACACCTACAGACAACTTCGTAACCCCGATTTTACCTTTACCTGTTTTTGGACTATTTGGGGAAACCAGAGTACCAGGAAGAAGCCCTATGATGACATGGGGAGAACATGCAAACCCCCCACACACATGCAGCCATGGCACAGTTTGGTTCTAGACATGTGAAGCAACAGTGCAGCTACTGTACCATCATACCACCCAACAGCAGCTGTCTATTTGTTATTGATTCAATATAATTTTGTAAATGTAATGTTGAAATGTGCTTCTTCTTTCTGATGCTGAAATGTGCAATTATCCACCCTGAAAGAACAAATGCATGTAATATTACTGGGATTACCATCCGCTAATGTCTTTGTAGTCGTATAAGCAACATGTATTCTATATAATATGATTCATATTTTAACATGTTGGTGAATCAGCATTTATTTATCATAAGCAAGAAATAATCATCAAGCGTCACAGGTGAGTTTAAGGGGTGGCCAGATGCAATGTAGCCACTCCTAGTAAAGTTGTGGCAACATTGAAATAATAACAAATTTATGGATCCTATATATTGTATCTACATGTATTAGGGAATCATGGGAGATGATTACATCACTACTTCTAAGTATGTGAGCTTCATTTCAGAACCTCTCCTCAAGCGACCATGGTACAGTACCTGCAGTACCCATCCAGTATACCCATGTATCTGTTGACTCAACCACTAGAAAACTATGTTTGGCTAATCAATGCATCATCAAATTGTTACTTAACTTAATTAGTTAAAGTAAGTGAGTTGGTGGTGAAATTTAATAAATACATGGACTGGCTTAGCTGCCCCTGTGGAGAGGTTTGGGAACTTAGGGTTGTTATTTTTAAAGTGTCGCTGTTTTTTTGTGTATATTATGTGAAATAATGTGTCAATTCTGAGCAAATTATTCAATTGTATTTCGTGATTGACAAGCCCTGCAAATGTACTTTGACTTACTTGCCTTCTGTTATTTGACAGACGGCACTGCCAGTCAGATCCTCCCACCACACAGAAAACTAACTAGGAATCTAACTTTAGTGCTTTGCAAAAAATGTGCTTTTGCGAAATAACATATAGGAAATAAGTATACTGTAAAAGAAGAACACATTACTAAAACAAGTAATCACAATACTAGAAACGAGTCTATTTTAATCAATGTCACATTTAATAAACTCCTATGTGGCACTGTGTGGGAAGAACCTCTCGCTATCTTAGCCCCCCCGGAAGTCTTCTCCAGATAAAGCCCGATACCGTAATTCTTTTGGTAAATATGTAATTTTTCATCATAATAGTGCTTATTACAAACCTTTCATCTCCAGGCTGACAAGAACTCTTGGCTATGGTTAAGAGAATGCGAGGGTGGTATTGCATGCGCATGAGTGGGTGGGATTTAATCCATTTTCCCATCTTGATAAGAGTGCTGAAATGCTACCTTCTCTCATATGACTGCAGACTGACTCCTTTATTTTCACACAGCCACGAGCTCATTTCAGGAGCGCCTTTCCACGCTCCCCTATCTGCATTTACGTGTATGAATACAGCAGGTGACATATTCGCTTCGGTAATAATGATAAATAATAAAGCCTCATTTCTGCCTGCAATATTGCTGCAAATCTCATATAAAATGCTGAGCTCCTTGGCACTCTTTCTAGAAATTAAGAAGAGACACTCATATTTGTTTTGATGTAGTTCTGGACAACACAATGGCCAGTGGCAGAAAACAGAACTGCAGCGTAATTAATTGTTTAAATACACATAGTTTATACTGTAAGGCACGCTCCACCCTCACATCCTCGACCATAAGACATATGCCAACTGCCAAACAGAAATGATGGCAAGGTTTCAGCCATCTCAGGAAGAAAGTGAAGGTGTTTAGAAGAAAATGACAGCTTGACACCTGGCGTCTCATCTATAGATCGTGATCCTGACCTGCATATTTATTTTTAAATGACAGCACTCAGCCGTTGAGTATATGGTATTTGTGTGCTTCTTTATCATGAGGAATAAAGCGTAATTTCTTAATCTCTAGAAGCTTTATACAGTTTATAAAATCTCAAAATTCATTAAATGAAGCAACCTTATTTGGGATTAGTAGTTCTGTACTTATTAAAAGTACAATATTATTACCCTGTACTTCGTCTGAAGCATGCATAGTACCCCCCTTTAAAGGTACTACATGCCTCATTATTTTTATTACTTTTATACTGTTGCCACCCCCCCCACTCAACAAATTTTACTGTTGCTACCTGCTACGAGGTCAGTGCCTGACCATCAAATCCTCATAGTCTCTGATTGGCCCTGATTGTATTACCAAATTGACCCAGCTTGTTCAGGATTCTAGTTCTTTGTAACAGGATTCGTTTTTGTAACATTAATCAACAGTAATCTTTATTTGCATTATGCACAAAAAATTAACTACAAAGCAAAATCACATGTAGAAAAATATTAGAGGTCATCTTATACTTTATAAGCATTTATTACAATTTTTTTTTTTTAACAGAAGCACACACTCAAATTCCCAGACAATTGTGCAGCTTTACTAATTTCTTTAGAAGTAACTCATTTAAATCTGGAAATGATTAAATGTTGCTGATACACCGTCAGAAAAACAGAGAACCAATTTGTATTGGCTGTACCCTCAAGGGTCTGCCAATTGTACACTGAAAATGTACCTTTTAGTCTAATTTCAGGTACAGAGATGGACTCAGAGGAGCATCACCAAGGTACAAACAGCATTAATGTACCCCTAATGGTACGAAAGTGTTCTTCAGAGTCTTCAGATTTCTGTACCATAAAAGGTATATTTACCTACAGCTGGGGTACAATTTGCAGATCCTTGAGAGTACAGAGTACAGCCCCAGCGACAAGTAATTGTACCCTGTTGTTTTCTGACAGTATATGCATGGATTCTGTAGTGCATCAATAACCCTTTGATATTTTGGCAATAGAAAAGAAAATTATTTACACCTTTTGGGGAAACCACATAGCAATTTCATACTATGGTATTTAAACCTTTATATTTAGAGATGTTTTGTTTCATTGAATTATTTCTGTGAAATTCATATTGGTCAGATAATGTCACATAATGTTGCAGTTTTGGAGGAAAAGCACATTAGATACACAAAAAAACAAACAGTGAAACAAAAATGTAAATGAATTTGTTTCAGTTCTACCCAATGACGTTAGTATTCCACAGAAAAAACAGTCCCTTTACTTAAGAAAAAAAATTATAAACTTCCTCTAAGTTTTTCCATTACTCTTTCTGGGCATCAGCAAGTCGATAGGTTACGATAGGTTAAAGCATCTCAGTAACACAAACATTACAGTTGATGAAAGCAATTTCCGTGATTCATTTCTGCCTTACATGAGGCAAGTTTAGGTGAATTTATTTTATTTCCGTCTTAAAAATTTCTGCGAGGTATAAGTTTGTGCCGATACCCTCACCACATATATATTTCTGGAAAAGGAATGAAATAAAAGAAGATATTTTATTTTCTTTCCTGACAAAAGACTAACTGAAAATGGGTAACAGTACACGATGAAGGCTTGACTTTAGTTTGAATATTTGACATCAATACAGGGAGTCTAGATGGAGGAGGATACAGCCAACATTTTAAAATAAAAATATCTCCTCGTGGCAGTGTGGCAAAAATGATCACAGACATGTTTGAGTGCACGGCTGCACTGTGTCAGGGGTTGATTGGGCTGTCTGGCTGCTCCTTCCGGCTTGTGATGCTGAGGTAGAAATCACCAGCAAGCTCACAGACAGGCTGATTATGACATCCTTAGGAAAACATTTTCATAAATAGCAGACTTTTAACTGGAGCGATACCAAAGGGACTGGGGGAACTTGTCTACACCACCTTAAACATTCTTCGCACTGCATCTCTGAGACTCCTGAAAGCAGTGACTGTAACTGAGCTTTATACAGTCACTGTGGGGAAGATGGCATAGGCAAAAAGTGTGTCTTGCTTACTCTGTGTAATTGCACACACACCCTATTATTTTGTCTACCTATAGGCTGCCAGAAACTGCTCATGCAAAGGTACAAAGTGTCAGTTTAGAGCACAATAATAACCTTAGAACACCATCCATTTATAGAGGTAAACAACTGCTTTCAAGCAACTAACCAAAAACAAACAACTGCTAAATCCATGCGTGATACCTTCTGTTAGCTTGCCAGATAAAACACTCAAACACTTAAAATGCAATTAATTGCAATTTCGACATTGGTGCCTGTTGCTGCCCACCCCAGGAACTCCGCCCATAGAAGGTGGTGCTGGAACAACTGGATGGTTTTAAGGCCAATCATCCCTCACTCTCACTCCCAGATGAAAACTACATGGCGGTTTGCCCTGTCGCAAGGACACATCCCAGGCCTGAGATAAGATGGCAATTCTTCTTGCCATTTCATTCCTTTATCTTAATCATGCCAGGAGCCTCTTCCCCTGCCCTTTCTGCATGAACCAGAATTCTCCTATTAACAAAATGACAGCATATGGATGTGGCTATTTGATGCTGGTAATTTGGTTATTTGATGCTTTTCCTTCCCTATTCATGTCAAAAAGATGGTTTGGCTGGAGAGGAATCACTGGAAGAATCCACCAAACGCTTGGCTGTACTTTTTGGAAATTTCAAATGGCTTAATAAAATCAATTATTTATAAGGTTGTTTGTACAGGTATTTAAAAATGGGTTACATTAATTACAAGTTCCCCATGCCTCTGGGTTTTCTTTTTTTACTGTAGAGTTCGAGTGGGTTTTGAAGGATTTCTTGGGTACCAGCAGTTTGACTTTGTGTAGAGCCAGCAGTTGCTCAGGGAATCCAGAATGAGGCACATTACCTGCAGTGCGATCCAGCTCACAGAATCCTCATTGCTGAGCACTGGAGTAGCTGGACCAAACCAAGGGGACGCCCAAGTAACATCTGGCTACGGCAGATAGACCGCCATTTCCGGAGGGCGGGACTGAACCGCGTGTTGGTTTGAGAGGTCGCAGACCGAGACCCTGATGCGTTTCGCTGCGCAGTTAGGACGGTAATGCAGTGAAACAGTGCATGCTCCCCACCCTGACCTGACCTGACCTGACCTGGAGGTAGTATGTTTTGGACCTTATTAAAAACACTGGAAGAATTCAAACTAAGAATAAGGCACTGCACAACCAGGAGCGAAAATCCTAAAATCCTTATTTTCAGGGTTCTTTGTACAGGGATTAAAAACAATAAGTTCTCACCAATGGGGTTTCCCTCTTCAATTTACTGCAGAGTCTGAGTGTCTTGGACCTTATTAAAGCCACTGGGAGAATTCAGACTAAGAATATGGCACCTAACATCCAAAAATAAAAAAGTATATAATAAAGAGCTATATTATGTGTCTTTACACCGGAAGACAAAGTGCTTCTTTTACTCTATATATCTATCCTTAAATTATTTGTTAAGAGGTAAGACTGCCTTGAAGTCACACCGGGTGTTGGGCATGAAATCTATTAGTTACAGTCCCAAGTGAAAGAATGCCCTCCAAATATATCAGGGGGAACGCAGTGTTATGCTCTTAGCTATAACCAGATTTATAAGCAAGCATCTGGGGTCATATTATCAGAGGCTCTTCCTAAGCTAACCTTGTTGTTGTTGTTCCCTATATTGCCTAGCTTGCTTTAGATCATCCATCCATTTTCTAAACCTACTTGTCCTATTCAGGGTCACAGGGGGTCTGGAGCCTATCCTGGAGGCTACTGGCGCGAGGCAGGAATTACCCAGAACGGAGGCCCAACCCATCGCAGAGCACACACACACACACACACACACACCAGTCACACACACCCTTCACGCCTATGGTAATTTCAGCATATTTCTGGACTGTGGGGGGAATCTGGAGTACCTGGAGGAAACCCCACAATGACACAGGGAGAACATGCAAACTCCACACACGTGAGCCACTGGGGGAGACTCAGGGGTGTGAGGCAACTGCCATGTCTCTGCTTTATGGAGTGCCGAAGCAGGCACAGGAGTCCAGGGAGTCGGATGAACAGGAGGTATATTCAGGCAAGACACATTCTGGAGCATAGAACAGGACGGAACGACTTCCATGACGTCAATGACCGGACTAGGGAAACATTCACAGAAACGCACTTAAATACACTGAATCAATTAAACACAACTAGAAACAGCTGATAACAAGAGGATTCCACACGAGGTAAATGAGAGGGCGTGGCACACAGGAGGCTCAGAACGATCAGGGCGTGACAGTGACTGTGGTAACTACCACTCCGCCATACTATAATCAAATGAACAGAATTCAGTAAATTGTAACAAAAACACAAGTAAGGCACAACAATTAGAATAAAGGCACAGAATATAATACTAATTAGCCAACAACTACATGCAATATTACACAGTCACTGTTATAAAACATTGCAATAACACAGCAAGCAAGATGTGTTGGATGCACATAAGTGGATAACGTGAAGGGGGGAGCATATTTCAGCTCAGTAACTTCTGGATAGGTCTCCCCTGAGGTACTTGGTTTTAGCTGCAGTGCTGATGTAGCCAGTTCTCTTCTTTTTTTAGCTCTGGGGTACCGGCCTGGGTGAGTTGCAGTTGCATAGGGAGCTGTTTGTATCTATTACCTTAATGACTGGAAACGGGAATGGAGGGTTCAGTAGTATTAAATGTCCAATTGCAATCAGTGAATAGCACTCTTACATAGTTGCCCTCCATTACCTCTAGGTGAGACAGTACCTTATGTCTGGCAAATGTAATGGCATTGTCTGTAAACGTGCTGGTGGCAAAGTGTCCAGGGTGATTTGTAGGATGGCACAGATGGAGCCCTTGATTGCCCACAAAGCAACTTTATAATGATGGGGTAAGCAAAATGACTCTGTAGCCATTAAGGCAAGTGATTTGGGAATTTTCTTAGGCGTTGGGTTGATAGTAAATGCCTTTACAGATGCTGGAACAATTGTGCAAGCAATAGACTGAGCATGTCAGTCACAAGTGATGCCAGCTGAAGTGCTCATGCCCTACGAGGTTAACCTGCTATTCCATCAGAGAAGGCTAACTTGGAATGTTAACCTTTGGTCCTTGACACCACACCCATGGTGAGTATAAGCACTGGTGGTGGGTGCTGGTAGTTTTGGATTTGGATGGTCGGTGGAGAAGCAGGTGACAAATCTGCCTCAGTGCTGTTAAAAACATACACCTTGGAGATCATTTATAGAAATGTTTGTATATCGTTGCGTACATATGTACGGAAATTCGAACGTTCTTATGCACAAACTCGGATTTATAAAACCTTTCATAGACTGAGGTACACGTCTTACAGTTTTATAAATTTCACTCAATTTTTATCGTAGAAACATTCATAGGTGTGTGTGTGTGTGTGTGTGTGTGTGTCTTAAAAACCGCCCCATCTGTACCCAGAAATTGCACTGAATTGGCAATGCAAATTAGACATATATACATATAAATGTGCACATACTTGTAACATCATTTCTGAGACAATGGAACCACAAACAAGAAAAAAAGAATTTTCAGGATGTGAACTGCAGACTTGAGTGTCTAAGGTAGAGGAACACCAAACCATATTATTTGCCAGTTCATCTTCTGGTGTGACAAAAAAATGAAAATAAATTAATATCAAATCGTAGCATGTGACTGCCTTTGTTAAAGTGGTCAGCTCAACAATGACAGATATTTTACAAAAGAGCGTGGAGGTGGTATTCCTCTTCAGTATGTGCTTGGGGACATGGGGCAAACAGGATGTGCTTAAATGGGTAACCCTGCCGTCTCCTGTAAGTCGTACAGTCACTTCATACCAGCCACAGCTCGAGGAATAATGGAAGTCAGTGTGGGCTGGTATATCACTGAACTGTCAGCCAGTTCCTGTTCGTATGCTCCTAAATCCAACTGTTGTAAGTACTTATGGACAAGAACAGTATAATTTTGTGATGTCAGACATTCAAGATTCGGTGCCAGGTCATCACACAATTACATCATAATCGCTCCCAGCAGCCTAAAATTGCCAATAAGCCACAAATCATAACTGGAAAAATAATTATTGTGATCGCTGAATTGCTTCCTTCATATTTGGCTGTGCACAATGTCCTCTAACAAGCTAAACAGACCATGATGATACTCCGTCTAACGTGCTTATTCATGGGTCTTTATATACGTATTACATGTGGATGCATTCGTTGGTGTCTATACTTACTTTGACCTTTTAGTATGCATTCTTCTATCTTAAATTCTACGCAGTAAATATATAGATACATATCAAGTCATTGATTTTTAAGAATTTTATAAATACTGAATATTAGTTAGTAGATAATGACGATGTTTCTATATTTATTAATGCTATACTTAACTAAGCGCTAAAATTAACTGCTAATGCAACATTTCTATCTGAACTCTAGAGTGCTCTTTTTCTGTTTCCTCCAAAACATTCATATCATTGCATTACACTATTCGTAACTGTACAATAATTATTATTTTTATAATCCCAAAGTCTTTGTATAAACCTGTTTATGAATCTTTCTGCTCTTTTTCATTTGTACAGGGAGCTCATTAATAAAGGCTTTGGTCTAAAAGGTTCTTTCCTATTTCCTGCCATAGGCTTCTAGGTTTGGGAGCCCATAAATAGGTTTCTGGCCTGTCCCTTTATTTCCTCTTGCTTAATGACTTTAACAGCTTAATGGTTTTTGGCATATTTAGGCCGATTGATTTCATAGGGGTCATGCCTTTATTGGGTGTCTGTCCTTTATAGCCAAGTTGACAGTCGCATTCATTACCTAGGGGTGGTTGCATACGTAAGATTGGTCTTAGTGTTTAATGTAAGGTATTATTTTACCGAAAAAATCCTACGTAACTATCACAAAGTGACAACCACAAATCCACACGTTAAGGCTTGGATTTCAGTTTTTGCAGTGGTTGATTTGTTGCTTCTGCTTCCTTTCACTTTGTGAAAAAAATAGATCAGATTTCTTCTTTAAATCGTTTTATACACTGTTACGTCCCGGTCTAGGGTCAGGCGCAACAAAAAGTGGAGTGAGACCACTATTTTGGTATTTGTGGTGGGTTTTA
>JAABNX020000002.1:7935068-7952618 GCA_015163995.2 Mormyrus lacerda | reverse complement strand
ATGTGGAGTAGGCGTAAGAGGAGTAGGTGCAGGAAAACTGGCAGGAAGAGGACGATCTGGATCAGACTTTCTTCTGAGCTCCAGCTCCAACTCCCCCCTCCCCCCACAGAAACATCCGCCCCTAAAGGGGGTAACTTGTCCCTGGGGGTCGTAACAACACTCACTTGCACATCAGCTCTTTCCCATTTTAGTTGTGTTCTAGTGGCATTCAGCCTTATGCTTATGCCAATGCTGCCACTCACTCTTTTTGCCACTCAGTGGGTGTAACTGCAGTGACTTCCACCTACTGTGACATCATGCCCATTCTCTCTTTACTGTATAACCCAGTGCTGCAGTTATGAGTTCACCCATATTTTTGTTTGCAGCATGCTTGAATGTATCTCAGTGTGTATTCTCCTGGCAGTCCCTAAGCCTGTCCTCTGCATCCTCTGACCAGGACAGGGCACCTCTTGTAGTAAGGGCCCGTTTCTTTAATGGGAATGCAACAGAAGTTCTTGGTTCCTGAGTAAGGTTCCTGTGGTGGAAAAGCACCTGCTATCCACATGTAATTTATTTCAAATTTCTTCAGCCCTGGCCAGCCCCCTTACAAACATCATCCCAGCGGTATCCAAGCAGTACTAAACATTTTTGAATCATTGGAACCCCCTGTATTCACTCGTCTGTCTGATTTCCATAATTGACTAACCTATACTGTATAACTGGTCTAGCCAGTTTCCCCTGTGCAAGGTGTTGTTTCTGCTATGAGCCAATTTCTGAGACTCTGTATCCCTGCTTTCTCCTGATTGGCCTGATTTCTCCTGAGTCTCCTCTTGTGAGGTTCTGTGTGCCTGATCTTCCCATTAGCCCTGTCTCATAAGTGTGTGTTTTTCTCCTTTCCCTTGGAACCAGGGCGCGTCTTGCTTTCCCCTTGTCAGCAGGAGTGCTGACCTTCTCCTGCACCCCCAGGACCGACCTTCTACCTATTCCATCTCTGCTTCTGCACCCGACCATGATTCCTCTGTAAGGTTTTGGCTTATATCAGCACACGGATCCAGCGGAGCTTCACAGCGCCTCAGCACATCAAGGGCGGTATTTGGAGGACTTGTTGTCTGTTCTCCATCTCAAGTAGCCCCTCCATCAACAGTTCCCACTGCAGGAGTTACTCCTCCAGTTCCGGCACCTGCCTGGCTACACCCAGCGGTATTATGGGTCTGTTTTGGTTTACTGGTTGTTCCGCGTTTGTATCCCCGGTTTCAGTGAGGATCTTTTGATTTAAATCTCTCATCTGGATTCAGATTTTCTCATTTAGCTCATAACTGCATATTGCTTACATTCTTCATCAGAAATGCATTTCATTTATACTAACACAAAAAAGAAATGTACTGTGTGTTATTTTTACAACATGTACTGTATAAACAGTTTGCACAGCATGTATAATGCAGTATAAACAGTAAGCTGCACATTTCTGATATAAACAGTGTTTTTACAGTGCATCGTTCTTCTGCGCACCAAAAAGCTCCCTTTCAGATGAGCAGGTGAAGGATATACTGTATGACTAAGCTTTTTACAAAGTGCAGGAAAGTCATCATCAGTTCAATTACACAAACAATACACCTGGATGGATTTCTCATTGTTTTTTTATTGATATATTAATAATCCACCATAAGCTGTGGCATTTCAGCACTAGGCCATCTTGCTCAGTGTGTCAACTGATTTTAAGAAATAACTGAATGGAATGTTAATTACACTTAGTCACATTATGTAGTTCTCTCTCTATTGTTTATTAAAGCTGAAGCAATGTGCTTTTGAGATTACTTAATTTAAACACAAGGACACAGTGACCACGTAATACAGAGTCAACGTGTCATATGAGCTTCCTGTGTGTGGTCTTGATGTACTTTTTTTGAGCAGACATTAATGAAATGTCCTTTTTAGGAGAAGTTTGAAATGACTAAGGTGGCATACTTTGACAGACATAACATAGTTTTACACCAACATGGAGATCATGTAAACATCAGTTTCTTTGATTGCCAAAGACTTTGCACTGTACTGTGTAATTGTTTTGGGATGGACATCATAATATAGTGATCACATTTTTTTGTTGCCCAAGTAATCAATGATTTGATTTACCGTTGTTTTAGTCTGAGGACATTAGAACCTCACACCATACTATATCCATGCAAGGCATGAAAGTTTTATATGGAAAACAGCCTTTTTTGTAAGCTCCTTTGTTTGCATAAATAGCATTGGACCTTGCCAAGATTTTGACCGGGTTGCAAGCTCTTTTGTAGGTGAAAAGTGGAGGGTATTAGTATGTTTGTCCCAACAAATCCTCAGATGATAGAATACACCAGTGCTTGAAAATACTGGATAAGGTATAAGTTAAAGAACAATTGACTTTTAAAAAAAATTTCATGCAATAAAGGTGTCTCAATTTAAATGTATTTTTCTATACAGCTTGTTTTGGCCTCATGTCTAGATATCCATCCATCCATCCATCCATCTTCTGTTCCCACTTGTCTTTTTCAGGGTTGTGGGGTCTGAAGCCTATCCTGGAATCTACGGGCATAAGAGAGGGAACAATCCAGGATGGGGCGCCTACAGTATCTGGACGCCCGCCTAGCAGAAATTTTTCTAGTTGAAGCTCAACCGGTGAATTACATTCTTTGTCAGTATTCATTGTGATATGTTTGTTGAAGAGTACAAAGTCAATTGTCCGTTATCATAATTAACAGGAAATCAGTATGAGGTGGTAGCTAAAACCTCAACACTTACAGGTTTTGCTGCCACCTGAAGACCTAATGATAAATAATATTATAGCAAGGAATCTATACTGTTCATATGTTTGGCACACAGAAACCAGCAGAAGCTGAAGAGATTACAAGAAGCACCGAGCCAAATGCGGGAGTCTGATTTACAAACAGGCACAAATGCCAGGCTATCAAACTTGATTTAAGAGACACGAGCACCTGGGGATTTAATCTTAATCTGCACCCAGACGTCTTGCAGCAAATTTCTTTCCCCTTAACACAGATACCATGACACAAGACACCTTGCTCTTTCCACTCTATTAGTGCCAAAAAGCAAAAACAAAGCATAAAAAAAAAATTAGTCAAAAAATATTTCCTTTTTTCTAGTGAAGCAAATTTAAAAACACCGTATGGGTTCTTTGGACAGCAATTTCACTTGCCCTATTATAGCATTGGTGTATTTTTAAAGTTCCTCAGAGACCTCACAAGATATGAGCATAGTTGTCAAACACAAAGCAATCACAAGAGCCAGACATATGGTACTTCTCTAATTAGACCCAGTCTTCCATTGAAAATAATGTAATAATGCATCAAGGGATGCGGTGATAAGCAGAGAAATTAATGCAAAAATTACAGACAATCTTTTTCAATTGAAATATTACATACTGTAATGTAAAACCAAGGGCATACAAAGGACTAACCTGTAATAAAACTAGAATTTGACGATAAGTTGCACAGAAATTGTATAACCATGATTTAGTTTTCTTCTGACACAATCTACCAAATTAACATACAAGGACAAATTTCTTTAAAAAGTCAGGAATGTTCCGGGTCATATTCTCATTACTATTTCACCCAACTGAAAGTAACAATTTTTACTATAAATAGTACGTTATAGTGAAGCTACAGCTGATAGTTGTATTATTTTGAAATATGCCAAAATAAATAGGTGTGTGTGGTTCTGCACATTAACATTCTCATCATGCAGGAAGAAGTGGACTTTTTATGCTATCGAGGAGGTGAAGGAAATTAAGCTGTTCGATTCCCACCAAGTGAGACCGACTATCCAGCAGTGACAATTTGAAGAGGACCTGGTTGAGCCCACCAGCCTGCTCATTATTGCAAGTAATTAGGCCGAAAATTGTGGATATGGATCACATTATGAAAGAGCTGAGATCAGCTTCATTCATTCAATGAAGGGCTGCAGCCGGATGTGAGCCGGAGAGCAAAGCTCTCTGGGGACACTAGTCAGGTCTGTGCCCACTTCACAAACTTACGTCCATTTTTGGGAGGAAGCTTGTTTCACATTACGTAACAATGCCACTTTGTTTCATAACTTGACAAAGTGTCAATGACGACATCTATCTTGGTTGTTTATTATATAATGCACAGTATTACATTTTCATCGTCGCAAAGAATCGCAACTACAATTGCAATTACAATTGCCTTTTACAAAATATGGCAGATTATTTGAAAACGTTGGTGCTATTACATTATGAAGTGAAAATTTGCATTTTGTGGTGCTATTACAGAATGTGTTGTAAAGAGGCTTCAGGATGTCAAATCGTCCTTCATCTGATTAATAAGATGATAGTGTAATTTGCAGTTAAAAAGGACACATTGACATACAATTATATTTTAGTGTGCAAATAATATTTAGATATTTTAACTCGACTGTACATTTTATTATCTTTGCCTAACACTTCCATCCACAGTTGGGGGTATGAATGCAGCCTGTGTGACGCTGGCATCTCCCAACCGCTCATGGAGGCAGTGTGTGAAGCTGTGAATCGTGTGTCCTGTGGTGCACTGGCATTATTTCCAGGGTGTAACTCTGCCCTGTGCCCCATCCTGCCTGCAAAAGGCCACAGGCTTCACCATCACCATGTTTAATAAATATTGCAGATAATTAAATGCACAGTACACAATTGATTTTTGCAGTACATAAATATATCAACCCAAAATGACCAGTTATTAAATAAAGCATTAAATAAATACAGTTTGTGCATTTTGACTATATATTTAAAATAACCCAAATATGCAGCTAAGTAATTATATAGTGGAACAATGAAGCATTTTCCCACGCCTGAGAAGGGAGAGGGCAGAAGAAACAGGCATTCTAAAGAGTTTTACTTTGAGATGATTTATGTGCTTCCATAACAAATCAACAAGCTAAACCTTAATAGTTTTCTTTGTGATGGAGGGTTGGCTACTTAATAAAGCCCAATGATTAATCGTCTAAAGTACAGATTTGGCTGGACACTTTGTCTTATTCTGCAGATTCAGAAATTAAGGCAACCGATTTAAAATTATTAATTGAAACGATGAGAATGCTGCAACTGTGGTTCACATCAAGTGAGCTTTTGCCGATGCATGAAAAAAGTTATTAGATAACATACAGTACTACTCATAGTCACCAGTGCTCAAAATATAACATTTTAGGTCCATTTAAGACAATAGGCAGCTGAAAAGACAAAGAAACTGTAAAATGATACAAGTACTGTAAGATATGAAATATATAAATCTAAAGGTCAATTGCTTATTCATTAAAATATAATGCATCCCTCCAATGCAAAAAAAAAGTTTTAAAAAGTTTTAATACTGCTTTATTCCGACACAAGAAGTCAGTCACAGGAGGTAATCCATTTTTAACCAAGAGTTGAAGTTGCTTACCCACCGGAAAGTTGACTGACTAGCTGAAACAATAGAGGATGATGTATGAAGATTCTGAGCACAAGCTGCTAAATATCACAAACACTCCAATAAAAAGTGCTTCAGGCTGAGAGAGAAACAGCCCTCGATCCGGCACAACAAGTTACTCACCTGGATTTTGAGTGGGTTGCCACAACAGTAACGTGGGCAGATCACACAAAAATGAAAGAGATGGTCAATATTTAAAACTCTTATCAGCACCTGACTGTTTGAAGGCAGTTATCGGTTATAATATGTGCACTACCTATGTTTAATAACTCTGTTGTGATCTGATATTAAGCAATACTGCTCATCTTGTCTCTCACTGTAGGGAAAAAAAAATCTGAATTTATGAAATAGCCCAGGGATGTTATAAGAATGTCAAACTGCAGGGTATTTTGGTCAGCATTACTAATGTTTCTTCCAGCTCTGTCAAAATGAGAATTTTTAAGTTGCGTCACTCCATTCTTTTCCCAACACTGATCTTAGTCTTGGCAGCAGCATTGTCAGTGTTTATGGTTTCAGGCAAATTAATATTTCTTTTACACATATTTTTTAATTTAACAGACTTCGTTCAAAATGGAATTATTACTTATTTTTAAATCATTAAAAGAAAGCGGATAATATTGTTTTAGAACAATATTCAAACACATCGCTAAACCAGTATATGAACTGACATCGCGCATCTGTAAGAGAGACTATTGTGCTTATCCTTCAGTGCAATATGCTGCATTCAACAGCAACAGGATAAGGTGAGGTGCTCTGTACTGTATGAATTAATTAAAGCTTTGTTGAACTGAAGTATCCTTTTTCCGGCATCTACTGGACTTTGATCGATAACCTTACCCTTTTGTCTGATTAATAAAGGAGTACCATTAAACCAACCCAACTAAATTCAGTTAACATAATGACAAAATGTCAATTATTTCTAATAGCGTCATCTACCTCACATCTGCAATAATGAGAAAGGCGGCCTTGTTTTCAGATGCATTTTATAATAGTTTTTTATATAACAACAACACTTGCTATATAGCTGGACTGTTAGTTACAAATACTGTCATGCCCAGCTCGTCCGATCCTCGTGTGTGCCACGCCCCCTCATTACCTACGTGTACTACCCCGATTGTGATCACCTGTTTCTTGTTATTTTCGGCTTGTCCTGTGTATTTAGTCCGTGTCTCAGTCCGTTTTCCCTAGATCGGTCATTAACGTTTGTCTTGTGCTGCCGTTTTGTCCAATAAAACCTCGTATTTTGGATTCCCGTTTCCCGACACACATATTCAATACAAGATATATACTAAAATTTGAATCTCCGGGCCAGCCCGCCCAGCCCTGCTCGCCTGACCAGCCCATCCAGCCCACGCCTCTGCCTGCTGCTGCAGCCACGCCCGCTGCAGGGCCAGGGACAGTGACTCCAGGCCAGAACCCTGTCCTCGAGGAGGTCTTGGCTCCTTACTCCTCTGAGGAGGAGGAGCTGGACTGGGACCCCTCCGGGACCTCCCTCTGGATTCCCGCTCCCTTGCCCTTCCGGGACCAACGCCCTGTGGGACCCCGCCTGTCAGTGTTCTGTAAGGGACGGGGCCATAGGCATTGGGCCCGGTTCCCGCCTGCCCTGCCCCCTTGCTCGCCCTTGCTCGCTTTGGCGGGGCTCCAGGGTCTCCCAAGGGTCCTCCAGCTTGGGGTAGCAGGCAGGAGAAAACCTTTATTTCAGATGGTCTATATGTATCCAAAGTCATGCGGAGATACACATCCTTGATCTTTGTGAAACTAGGAACAAATGACTAGCATGCACTTGTAAATAATTTTTTGTCGTTCATCGACAACTGCAATTAGGTGACCTCAGAGTCCGACTCCCTTGTATGGTGTAACAATTTTAAGTAACAACTGTTCTTAATAATCAGTTTCCCCCGCCCATCCTTAAACAATTCATTGAACTCTGGTTGCATTTTTAGTTGTAACACATTGTTCCTTTGTAGTGAAAAGTCCTTTCAAACAATAAAGTACAATGTCATTGAACCACATAGATCCACCCAGGCATGGATGAATGGCTGGATAGATAGATACAGTGGTTTAATCGGAACTCCTCCAGAATAATGGGCCTATTGTCATGAGCCTAAAATGCCAGTCATTATTAAACAAAGCAATATAAAAAGGGCACCATACGTTAAGAATTCGCAATTTCCTATGTGTTGTAAATATGGTGGCCAGTGGTAAATTTCCTCTACAACAAGAGCAAACTGGTCAAGGAAACCTCTTCAGCTGCAGTCATAAATTACTTTGACCATATTTTGGGAGATTCAGTTCAACAAAATGAAACAAACAGAATTAGCTAATGAGTTGACTTCCCACAGGAGAAGTCAACATGATTATTTCGTATCTCAGTGCAGTGTCTCTGTGGATAACCAGGGGAGCAGTAGTTATGAGCTCTGTTTTCAGTAATATATGCATATACATATTACGCATACTGTATCGCATGCATATAGTTTTTTCCTTGTTTGTGTGGACAAAATAGCGGATCACTAGATCACTAGTAACTAGAAAGTTTAAGACAAACTAGTAAGATTATAACTTTCTCAGTGCTTAAACAAAACAGGGTCAATGCACAACAAGCCCTGCATTATACAGTATGTTTTGGAATGCATGACTGCAGAGGAAAAGTACCTGACATGCAGAAGAGTGCATTTCAAAAATATATAAGGCACAGCTTGGAATGCATTAACCACGATTACAACACATTTAACTTACATATTTGTACTTAAAGACATTGTTTACATGATTACTGTCACGCCCAGCTCCGTCTGATCCTCCTGTGAGCCACGCCCACCTCATTACCTCGCGTGATTCCCCGATTGTGGTCACCTGTTGCTTGTTTAGTTTACTGGGGAGGTTTTCCCCATGGAGGACGAGGTGATCTGATATACGAACCAGCTGGAGCTCCACCCGGATCCCGTAGCCCGCCAGCTGTTGGAAGCTCCTGGACAGGAGGTTCTGGACCGATGAGGAGCAGCTGCTAGTGAAGGTGGGTGAACACCTACGGCAACTGAGGGGGAGAGCGGCAGTTTGGCTACCCCACCCGGGGTATGCCGCCTGGGAACCGCCCCCCGACACCGCCTGCTGCTGCTGGTTTGCCTGAGGTACCCCCTGCTGGCCACGTGTCGGCGGCGCCTACCGAGACGCCTGCGGCAGCCGCTGCGCCCTCCAAGGAGCCCCCGGCAGACTGCACGCCCGCGGCCGCCGCCGCGTCCTCCAAGGCACCCCCTGCTGGCCGCTCGCCCGTCCAGCCCGTCTCTCCCGGCCCGCCCGTCCAGCCCATCTCTCCGGGCCAGCCCGCCCAGCCCTGCTCGCCTGACCAGCCCATCCAGCCCACGCCTCTGCCTGCTGCTGCAGCCACGCCCGCTGCAGGGCCAGGGACAGTGACTCCAGGCCAGAACCCTGTCCTCGAGGAGGTCTTGGCTCCTTACTCCTCTGAGGAGGAGGAGCTGGACTGGGACCCCTCCGGGACCTCCCTCTGGATTCCCGCTCCCTTGCCCTTCCGGGACCAACGCCCTGTGGGACCCCGCCTGTCAGTGTTCTGTAAGGGACGGGGCCATAGGCATTGGGCCCGGTTCCCGCCTGCCCTGCCCCCTTGCTCGCCCTTGCTCGCTTTGGCGGGGCTCCAGGGTCTCCCAAGGGTCCTCCAGCTTGGGGTCAGCAGTTGCCTCCGGATCCCCCCCCGATGCCTCGATGCCGGTCCTTGGGCTCGCCTCCATCTCCATGTCAGCCGCCTCCAGGCCCCCCTGCTCTACCTGGGCATCAGACGGCGCCTTCCCGGGCTCCGGCTACACCGTCACCAGCTGCGGCTTCCCCCTCCTGCCCGCCTGCACCGCTGGTCCCTCCCGCTCCCTCCGTGTCCCCTCAGTTGTTCCTTCGACCCGTTCCCTTGACCCTTGTCGTGTCCCCTCCTGCTCCTGCCTCCCTCTCGCCTGCGGCCTCTTCGGCTGCCGCCCGTCTGGCTTCCCTTGGGCTCCCTTCTGTCCCCCGTTCGTTCCTGTCTGGTCTCTCCTCTCTGCTCCTTGTCCCTTCGTCCTGCCTGTCTCTGCTCCTTGTCCCTTTGTTCCTCCTGCGCCTCCCGTGTTCACTCCCGGCCCTTTTGTTTCACCTGCTTTTGTTCCCCCTCTGTCTCCCTTCCTGGTCTGTCTGTCCCCCTCTGTCTCCCTTCCTGGTCTGTCTGTCCGTGTTCCCTGTTTTGTGTCAGCTCCTGTCCTGGCTTTTGCCCTTGTCCCTGTTCTGTGTCTCTGTCCTGTTCCCGGTCTCCCGTTGATGGTTTCGGTTTTGTCTTCCAGGTCTTGTTCTCGTTTCGTCCATCACCTCCCCTCAGGTGTGCCCAGTGTGCGCGCCTTTGGGGGGGGGTTATGTCACGCCCAGCTCATCCGATCCTCCTGTGTGCCACGCCCCCCTCATTACCTCGTGTGATTCTCCAATTGTGGTCACCTGTTGCTTGTTTAGTTTAACCTGTCTGGTGTATATTAGTCCACGTCTTCCCCTAGGTCGTTAGACTTGTCGTTGATGTTTGCCGTTGTGCTTCCCCAGTACTGTCTTCTGCAATAAATCCTCGTTGTACCCGACTTCCTGGCTCCTTTCCCCTGCTTTCCTGTCTGCCGGCAAGCTGTAACGTGACAATTACGAGTTGAACACACATTTATTAGTAGAACTACTTTCTTCCACCAATGATATATCTGTTTAGGGTCCATTCATTTTAAAAAGTGCTCTGTGTATGGAATCTTAAGTAACATTTATTCAAGTTAAAGATTATAATAGGGCATAGATTTAGTCCTGTGATTCACTTGTGCATGTGCAGTGACAGAACACCCTTCTAACCAATCACCTTTGTGAATCCAACACTGCTGTCGTATGTGGTATCTGTTTTTGTGTAGAAATTTTCCTGTACTTGTTATGATTGGATAGGGATAGGAAAACAATGCAGGAACTCCACATTTATTTTCAGAATCGTACAATGAAACCTGCAAATACCAGTGACTTACCAAGGCAGCCAGATCCAAATCTATAGTACAAGCACAGGTAAAAGATAGAAAGTCCATAAGGGTGATTCAGACCAGATAACAAAATGTAACCTATGGATTTATTCACAAAATATAGTTTATGAAAACAAATGTTCAAAAATTCACAAGGAGGTAATTGATAAATCAGGTTGATGAGCTATAGGTATGTGTAGTATTCAAGGCTCCAAAACACAAATTGCCAGTTTTGTTACTCCAGATACATATCAGGCATAAACCAGGACTCGTAACTTAAAACAAATTGATCATCTTATTCAATTTGGCAATAGGCAAAGCCAAGGCTGTGCCTATTGCCTGGCTGGTACAGTTTACCATGAAAACGTAAATTGAGTAGCATTAGGAAATAAATGCAAGCCAAAAGTCATTCTGCCATTTTCTTATCCCCTGGTAAGATTTTGTTCTTGGCAATCAGTCATTTTATCACGTTTCATGTTCAGCTGCCATCTGTTTTTACTCTATTCCTTCAGATGCAAAAACATTTCCACCATTAAAAGTCAGAATTATATATGTATTCGGTTCTTATGCACTGGTGAAGGATTACATTTCCATTGGAATAACAACATGTAAAAGACATATCACTGCAAATAATTCATCAAACACATAAATCATACATTAAAACAGCTTTTTAAAGTATAATGATGCACGATTGATCCAAATATCCTCCTGAAACCCAAGGAAGAAAAGTATCCTTCAATTTTAGGTTATTTGTGATTTTCTATGTCTTTGGAGGAAATGAGTCATCTTACAATTTAGGTTTTTTCAAATTATTTTTTATTTTTAATTTCACAGCATGTCCTCTTTAGTGTACAACAGGAATAAATACGTTTCCTTACATCAGTGAAAAGATAGATGCAAAAACAAAATGTCTACTACAATGGACATGAATGGGTGGGGTCTCAGGAGGATATACAGAATATGGTGTCTGAAGTCATTTTTTTGAGTAATGTCTTCTATCACCTTTATACCTTGTAGGCAAGGTTATAATCACAGCTCTAAAGTGGCGTCTTTAAAGGAGAATTCATAATGGGTGTGGGGGCAGTATCTGATTCATAATATGGGGGCAGCATCTGAACATTTCCGCTTCCTTAATTTCTGTGTAAACGCAGTAATTATCCACAAACTTTAAAGCTTAAATCGGAATACTAAAATAGTTACTATTTTCTTTAACGGTACATAATACAAGGCTGCATCATAGAACTCCTATATTACTGTACTATCTTGTATATTGTGTTTTGTTCTCTGTTATTACAGCGCCTCAGAATCTACAGCATGCAGTAACACACCTATACAAACACAGAGAGAAAATTATCTCTGTGGCTACACAGTCCTTTGAGGCAGGCCTCTGGCAGTGAAAAAAACCACCACCCCTATAAATACGGTCCAACAGACATTCTCGCAGCACTTTTCCCCTAATTACGTCTCTTCTAAAGGGATGTTACTTGACACTGATACGATTTCACTCTAAATATTGGCCACAGTGACATTATCAGTGTGAATTATTTCATCTCTCATTGGTTTTAAAGATTACCTTCCAAAAAGTAATTTAAATTAATCGTTAGATCCTTTTCTTTTCAAACATTCAGTCTTTAAAATCAATAGCAGTAACCTAAGATCGGAATATACTGTTAGAAATAAATTACCTTAAACACACCACCAGACTTTAAACAAATAAGATTTAATCCAATATTTTCAGACTTCCATATCTGGCTTTCCCATACACCTTCTGGGTTCCCCTAATCCTCTTTCTGGAAGTCTGATGCCAATGAATGCACTGTTTTTAATCTTTAAATAAACATGCTGATGAACTATTCTGTTGCTGTGTGAGGGAGAAAAGACAGAAGGACAGAGAGAAAGAGGTGTTAAGCATCCTTTTTCCTCCATTGCTGTACAGCAGGAAATCAATTACAGAGCAATCCAGTCATCCCTTTGCTGGACGAGTCATCCATCAATCAGACAATAATTACAGGAGTCACATCATAAAGCAGCCAGATCACATTGGTGGCTCAGGTAATCGATTACCCTAGAGCTATGTTTGGCTGTTCATTGTGCAGCTGCCTTGATGTGGCTTGCTACTTCCTTCCCATCACTGATGCTATTTGCTAAGCTGCTGTAAAATGATTATGGTAATGGATTTTATTGGGGGGAATTTCCCGAGTGCCAAAATGACATTGGCGCAGAGTTTCACCATCATCTGTCAGTTTTATTTGTGTCTGCCCTTACCTTGTATAGTGAATGCCAAGGTTAACCAGTGATACCACTCGTGACACACTATGCATCACTGGAGTCTTTTGTTTTAGTACTTACTTCCAAATGCTGACTTTCCCCCAAAATATTTTGCTATTCCGACCTTCCTTTCATTAGAGCAACCTCAGGCATGCCCTGCCAAGTCCCAGCTGTGCCTAATGGTTCATTACACACTTTTCTGGAGGCTTGTCAGCTAGCCCTGGAAGCACTGACTGCTAGATACACATGTCTGCAACGTCGTGGCATTCAACCTGACCCCCGTCGACCCCTAAAGCCACTTGACTTTCTCCAACCATGTCCTCACAAACAAAATTGCTCACTGCAATATATCAGTGCGTGCCCGTGCATGCGTAATTATTTCCTATTATTGGAATCCCTATTTGCCTTACATGTGTTTTACAGCATCTCCCGCAAAAAAACAAAGAATATTTGCCATCGGTATAGTGCATGCGTGACAAATATTTGTCCCATACATCATTGTCTCGAGACCGAGTCCTGGGGGCCACCAGACAGCTGACATCTTTGCTCCCTCCCATCTTCTAGGCAATCAAGAATTTTGAATACAATTCGTGTTGGGATCTGGGAGAAAACTAAAATATGCACTGTCTGGGTGGGCCCCTGCACACTGGGTTGGGAAACACTGCCTTAATATATTATATAACCCGAAAAAGACAAGGGGATATATATCTTAACACTGTATTTTAATACTATTTTTCCAGGTGGGAGCGTATACAATGCTAGGAGTTAGTAGCCAAGAAATTATCTGTATGAATTCCATGTGGAACCTGCATTTTATGGAGATAGAGGGTGTAATTATTTAACACATAAGCGTGGACATCTGCCGCTGTCCCCCTGAAACGCTTAGAGGATGCGTTTCCTCGCTTCACACCTTACTGAAATGTAGCATTATGTTGTTTTTCCTTACCAGTCCGTTTCTAAATTTTGAATGAAATCAGAAGCCTATTTATGTTTCAGAGCTCCGCGCACAAAAATCTGAGAAGACCCTCACCATAATTATTCATTAAATAGAGGATTCACTAATAATTATCTGCAAAACCAAACAAGCTTAGCAAAGCCCTGTGATTAACCTTCTGAAATACCAAGTCACTTTATCACCGTTTATCATTGTAGGTTGTGGACTAAAGGGTTTCCTCATTAAAGGGTTAAGCATTAGGTACAGTTAAAAAACAAAAAAAACTGTTAATCATACGTAAGTGACAGTTTGCAAATGCTAAAATAGTGTAAAAGGAAGCAGGATGGTATCTGTCTAGGCAGGGAGAGTCAGGTGACCACAACTGTTCATGTAGATTCTTTTCTGCTATTCTTCATTCCTGATGCGCATTTATGATTTACATTCTCAGACCAGAACCCCCTCCTGGCCTTTGGGTTAGACCAGAATCACTTTATCATGTAATGTTTGTATGTCTAGTGTTGTGTATTCTCCTTCCCCGTTTATAAAGCTTCAGCTAAAGGCTTCTGTGGTCCTGTGGCTCTGTGCTCATCCATATACAGGCAGTGCCCAGGTTACGAACAAGATCCGTTCCCGATGTCTATCTTTAAGTTGAATTTGTAGTTAAGTCGGGAAAATATCAAATGATTTGAATAATTAAACAGTGATAATAGAATAACTACATATGGCACTGTACTGTACCCCGAGCCGGTGATTCTAAACATCATTCTGAGCTGAAGCTGCGTGATGTTTTCACCTGCGTCACATATTAGTGAGTGCATTTGTTTTTACGACCACTGCATTTAACAGTTTTTTTTTAAAATTTAATAGGCTTTATGGCAGTCCGTTCCTACGTACTAGTTGTTAGTTTGCCGGACATTCTTAACTGCCTGTAATAGATTTTTCTTTGTTCTTCTGTTATAAGATGTTCATCTAAGTTCATTAGGTCTTTCTTTGTGCCTGCTTCCCATTTATTTGGATGCCTTTTCCTTTTTGCTAGTTCCAAGATAAAATTATCTTTCCATTAGTGACTAGAGTAGTGAATTGGGGAGCGGGTCAGTGATCTGTGCCCCTTTTCAGAAGGTCATGGGTTCATAATCCTCTCATGGTGGGGCCTTTAAGTACGGCCCTTAACTCCAGCTACTCCAGGGGTGCTAGATGTTGGCTGACCCAGGGCTCTGATCTCAAAACTTGCTGTGTAAACTACTCGATCTCCTCACACTGAGCAAAACTCAGTATTTTTTTATTTTTTATCGAGTGCCTGAAGCAATGGTTTGTTTTTAGTATAGACAGGCCAGAATTTTTATACATTTAGGCCAGGTTTTGTTTGTTTTGAACGAACTTTCACAGTAAGTGTTATCACAAATCTAACACATTTCTTTTCTCCCTGGCCTCTTTCTTTGTTTTCTCAAATGTAGCAAATTGCTGTCGGCAAATGTTAGCCACAATAGAATTTCCACTCTGGCTACTGCCCAGCTTGGAGTGTGATACGAGTGCTATAACACATATTATTTCCAACTTCTGATTAAAGACGGTTTTAGTATGTGCAAATATATAAACTGTGTATAAAATTATTAGTAACAAACAAGTCTTCACACTCATACCTTACAAATCACACAAACAAAATCACATAGGCCTAATGATTGAGCGGCGATACTAGTGCAGATGCTTCTCTGGCGTCTGAAGTGCAACAAGAAGCTAGATAAGGTCAGTTCTCCTTTTTTGTGCCGTTTGTCACAAAAAAAAGTGGAAGTCTAGTTTGTGTATTGAAGGGACCCTGTAGCTTCTTGAAGTCTTGCCAACAAGTCATGGATTGTTGATGCTGTGGCAAGGCATGAGAGACCAGGATTTCCTTAAGCTGACCTCAGTACAATCTACAGTAAATGGGCACTATGAGAACTTAATCATATTGTTACATAAAGACATATGGATGGCCATAAACAGTTAAAATAGGATGCACACCACAGCAACAATTTATCGTTGTTTTTTTTAAGAATGGTTGATTATTTTATATAAAATATGCACAAACTGTTCTTTCATGGGTTTTCTTTGGAACAATGAAAAAAATCCATGTCACATGACAATGATAAGTTTATTCATAATCTTAGAATACAACCGGCTGGAGTAGCAAAGCAAATATCAAAGGCGGCTGTTTCAGCGTAAGACAGACAGACTGACTGACAGCCAATTGGCTAGATCCAGAATGATCCGGTCTCTCTCATCCCTATCTGAAGAAAAACGAGCTGCTTTTATATCAATTAGTGATCGATTAGGGCTACCTAGAGAAGCTTGTTTCCAGTCTATCTTCCTTCTCTGGAACATCTCTGCTCTCTGGTTTCACAGTATTCCACGTCCGTCATCATTGATGTTTTTATATTTGGCACCTTGAAAGACATGACCTCATATCCACACATCAAAGAATTTTTTTAAATAATGTGTTAAGTAATGGAAGCTTAAAGACACAACTGAGAACCGAGTTGCAGGTTCTTAGCTGGTAGAGAGACAGTGCTATGGGGAGTGTTGAACAGAAGGCCATCAAAAAAGAGGTGTAAAATCATCATCCAGACTGGAGCGTACAAGCCTGAATCTGATTAAGAAAGAGGCTCACAATCAGGGCCCTTGTGGACTGGCACCTCTCCTGAGACACACTGCTGGCAGAACAAAGCTGACAGCAGGAGAGTGGACTGACCTCCCCCACTGGGGTGAACCTTACCAGGCAGGTGGGGCTCTGATGCTCTCAGTTATTATTCAGATATGATTATAATGGTTAATAAGGATTGGTGTGAAGGGGAAAAAATACAAATAATTAGAATTTAAATCAGAGTTTAAACTGATATTTTACCTGGGAAAAAAAATTGATGATCATATCAAAAGGTGGATTACTGATGAACAAAAACTTGTCCGGTAAGAGGACCCTTAAAATGGGACACTTGCATAATTCTGCAAAAATGCTGCAGATTGATTAGTTTCATAACAAAAGGCCATTGACAAACAATGTTTAACATACTGTATCTGCACATATCTTCCACACAGATATTTTCTTAAGTGTCATAATTCTTTTGACTGATTCATTCTGTTCTGTTTTTGCCATTTTACTATTAATTTCAGTTGTAGTCATTGGCTCCCAAAGGGACACGAAACACAAGTGACTGGTATTTTATGTTATTGCGAAGTTGTTGCTAATTTAAAAAGTGCCCAATGAGACTGTTTGTCACTGAACTTTTTAACTTTAACTCCAAACCATAGAATTATAATTATTCAATTTCAATTTAATTCATTACAACTTGAAATTAATGTTTACTTAGAACTGCTGGTTGTTTAAAATGTGATATATACAGTGAGCTTACTTCAATTGAATTGAGAAATTACATTTGTGTTGTGATCGTGGGTTGTATTAGTTGTGCACATTTAATCAATGTTTAATCTATGTGGCTTATGTTGATCATGTTTCCAGAAGTCGACAACACCTGAGGAAGAAAGTCTGACTGTTTCCTGACAAAATATTTTCCTAAATTGAAGATAGATGTGATGGCAGAGAATAACATCTGAGCCCTATTTCCATTGATGTAATTGCCCGTTTCCGTTTCCAGTTGTTATTTTCATAGAATTTGTTGTTTGGCGAAACTCAGAGATTAGAACATTATTTTTGTATTTAGTCATTTGAGCAAATTACTTTGCGTAACTATTCGCTTTATTTTTCTGTTCACACATGTTACTGTACAAAGAGATTAATTTCTTGCTTTACAAAAATATTCCCTCATCTAAATATTGGAAGGCCTCTCTATCTCTGTCTACCTCTCTCTCACACACACACACACACACACACACTTTTTGTCTTTTTGGAGTGTTTTAACTTGGTGGATATTCTTGGCAGCAGATA
>JAABNX020000002.1:7890730-7900781 GCA_015163995.2 Mormyrus lacerda | reverse complement strand
TTCCCTACTATGCTGATATTTTGTCATTCTCATAAACATGAGAATCCTTAGACAAAAACAAAATGTCACAGTGAAATACAGTATTTGAGTTTTATGCAGACCAATTGACATTTCCTTATTAGGCATATTAAAATGACATCAATTGCAACTGATTTAATGATCCTTCTAGCTAAACAACTAGGAAATTATTTTCTGGCTGACCTTAACTAGCTAGTCAACTAGCTAAATGTAGCACTGCCACTGCTTACTTCACATGTAATTGTTACATAAAGTTTCAAGACTTTAGATGCATTTCTGATAAAATAATCATGCATAGTCCAAATTAACAAGCTTATATGCTACAGCTATAAGCTGTGATGTATTATTCCAAACGAATTGCTAGTCACTGCCACAAAAACTCACACATCTCCCCAGTAAAGGTAGAATGACTACCAATCAGGAGGGACTGCTGGTCAGGAAGTTCCATTAGGGATCCCTGACCTAGTGTCTGTAGTATACAGTATGTATGAAGTGTACGTATGTATATGAAAACATGGGAAAAATCACATCCCGTATTTCTTCAAAACAGAGCATTTCATGATCCACCTGGAAACATGTCATACATTCAGTGTTACTCAGCTGAACTACATCTAGAAAAAAGCATCTCCATTCGAGTGCAAGCATATGGAAAAGCACCTTTTGTTTTGGCGTTCATGGTTTGTTACACTGGGCAACTGGTGTCTTGCTACAGTTATTCTGTTCTTTTGTTTCAACCCCACTTGCTGTTTCCTGTTTCTTTTTTTCCAGTGCTCTGCACTTGAGTCTACCCATTGTATATCCTGTTAGCTCCCCAAGTCCCATTGGTCACCTGTTTCCCACAGTGGGCTATCCAGTGATCTCTGGAAACAGTGGGTAGAACACTAGCATTGTGTTCCAAATCCCGGTCCTGACAGGAAAATATCTATCAGCATTTGTATCCTTCACTTGTTTTTCAAACCATAATACCTTTCAGATTATTAAAGTGTTTAATAAAAATAAATTATTTAGATTATTAGGAATCAGAGTGTTTATTGTAAATATACAAATATTGTTTTGAAACCATTGGAGTGCCCTCTTCCCTCTTGGTCTTTGAGGCTATTGTTTTGTGAAGTACGTAATTAACATTTGTATAATTAGTATTTAAAGTGAGGGTCTATACTTCTTGTAGGGCATGTGTTCGTTAGGTTTATTGATTTAGACATCAGGAAAATAACCCACTATTTTACCCTGAAACAATAATTACAAATAGCTACAGTGTTTAAAAAAATATTGCATCCTTGAAAATATGTGATTTGTTTTGAGAACAAAAAAGCACAAATGTGGAATTATTATTATGCTGTGTTGTTCATTTTATATCCCTGTTTTTGACAAAATCATTGTTACTTCTTATAGCTGTGATCAGAGGATGATAAGAGAAATTGTAGTTGACCTTCCCAACCTCTGCAATTTCTAGAAGTACTGGATGGATAAACAGGAAATGTAAACTAATAAATGTGTTTTTACCTGAATACTGTGAGTCCTAATTGTGACATGTAACTCTGAAGCTACCCCTATTAATTTCTTGCACATTCTATTTACTGTTCATAATCTTTCCGCAATAATTAGACGGTTACCTGCATTTCTTCTTATTGTTTCAAAGTATCATTTATATTATGCATATTTTTCATATATAAATATTTACATACTATTTATTTTTCATTTGCACTAAGGCCAACATTAATGTGATAAACCAGCACTAATGGGCATAGACTAGGGGTCAGCACCCAGGGCCCTCAAGCCATATTCAGTTCTTTAGCTGCCTGCTTGCCACTCCAAAGCAGACTATCATGCATGCATATAACACATACTACACTGATGGCCAAGTAGTACACTTACAACTGTTTTAGTAAATATGGCATAGTATCAAATTTCAAACACACCTTTATGCATGGTAAGAACATTGCAGGCCCCTACACAGTACCTCAAAAAATCTGAAGATTTCGCCAAGATATTTCGTCAACATCACATATTGATTATTGGTAGCTTGTGATATTCACCTTGGTTGCTTAACTTGATTGGATAATATTGATCCAGCCGATATCACTTTTCATTTTTAAGTTACCCAAGATGTTCTGAAAAGTAACCTATAAACAGTAAACCAATGAAAGCAAATGTAAATAGAAAATGCCACAAGGAACTTAAAAAGAATTCTTAAAAATGTTGAAAACGAGAAGAGTAAAAGATGAATATTGAAAATTTAGAGATGAGGGTCATATGTATTCACAGCTACTTTGTCAGGTTTCTCCATGTGCTTAATTTGCCAAAAAAAAAAAAAAATTATAATGTTAATGGTATATCAATATAGGCCTATTGTATGCTGAGTAAATGTGGAATATAACATGCCTGCTTGATCAAACTGCGGATATCCTGGAGCATGGAAGGCCACCAAAACCTCTGCCCAAGTAGAGCCTGTGTGCGGTGAACCCCTGGATGGCAGACCAGGTGTTGCGAAGCACAGAACACTCAGGAGACCGGGGTGTCCGAGGACAGGGTTTATTTGCGACCAAAACCAGAGGGAGTGATCAAGAGGCGTAGTCAGGGTACGGAGCAGGAGGTCGATGAAGCCGGGGAAGTCAAGCCGAGGGGGAGCACAGGACGCAGGGAGGGCGGACATGAGCTGGAGTAGAGGTTCCGGGGACTCAAGGAGTGGACACGACGGGATGGGACTAGGGCTGCAGACAGGACAAGAAGAAGACTGCTCAGTAGTTCGCATGAAGACAACAATACCTCGCATTGAGGTGAGTGAGGCGCCGCCTTATATTACGGCCAGCTTGTGTGCGACCGATGTCGCGGATTAGGAGGGTGGATCCGTCTGGCGGGGGCGTGGTCTGGACCTGACAGAACCCCTTCCCCGCGGCCAGGGTCCCGGCTTATCGGAATGTGCTTGATGGAAGAAGGACACCAGATTGGGGTCTAGAATGTCAGCGGCTCCTCTGGACCGTAACTCTCCCAGTCCATCAAGTACTGGAGACGTCCTTGGCAGCGGCAGGAGTCCAGCAGGGCGTGGACCGCATATGTGTCATCTCCCATCGACGTGGGACCGGGTGGATCGGTCCTTGTGTCTGGTGGGTGGCTAAGGTTGTATCGGACCAGCTTGAGCAGGGACCTGTGGAAAACCGTGGAGATGCGATAAATCCGGGGGAGCTGGAGTCGATAGGTGACGGGACCCATACACTGAAAGACGCAATACGGGCTGACATAGCGCGGAGTCAGCTTGCGGCAACCCGGCAGGCGTAAATTGCGGGTTGCGAGCCAGACTCTCTGTTGGTCGGCCTGCCGTTTACGTCGTTGGGCTCCAGCTTCGAGAAGCCGACGAGTGCGATGCCAGATCCTTCGGCTCCGCTGCAACCAGTCGTCCAGAGTGGGGATTTCACTCATAGGAGGTTCCCAGGGAAAAAGGTGGGGCTGGTACACAAGAACACACTGAAAAGATGTTAATTCTGTGTCCCCCAGCGGATGGCAGTTCTGGGCGTATTCCGCCTATGGGAGGTATCGAGCCCACTGTGTCGGGGAGTCGGAACAGAGACTACAGAGGATTTTTGTGATTTCTTGTTGGGTGCGTTCTATCAAGCCGTTCGTCTGAGGGTGGTAACTTCAGGATAGACTGAGGGAGATGTTAAGCAGTTTACAGAACGCGCAGAAGACACGAGAGGTAAACTGTGGACCCTTATCGGAAACGATGTCTTTGGGGATCCCGTAGTATCGGAAAACCCATGTGAAGAGGAGCTCCGCGAGCTCCGTAGCGGATGGCAACTTTGGTAGGGGAATGAGCCGGCACATATGCAAAAACCTGTCGACCACCGTCAGGATTACCATATTTCCGTGGGAGCGGGGCAGATCTGTCATGAGGTCTAGAGAGATGTGGGACCACAGGCGCAGGGGAGTAGGCAGGGGTTGCAGAAGTCCGGCGGGCGGCTGTCGATCCGCTTTGTGCTGCGCACACGTGGGGCAGGAGAACACGTATTCCTCTACCTCCTCCCTCCAATTCGGCCACCAGTATCGGTGGGCAACCAGACGGGATGTGGTGGTGACTCCTGGGTGACCTGAGCTGAGGGAGGTGTGGATCCACTGGATCAGTGTCTGATGGCGTGTGTCCAGAATGAACAGCTTACCAGGAGGGCACTCCAGGGGCATGGGCTGGTTCTGTTGTCGATCTTGGATTTTACGGTCCAGATCCCAGGTGATGGGTCTCAGGAAGCAGGAAGGAGGCAGGACAGGAACCGGTTTTTCAGGGACCGTGAGGGCATCGTAGAGTCGAGACAGACCGTCTGCTTTCGCATTCCGGGAACCTGGAATGTATGAGACCGTGAACTGAAAGCGGGTAAAGAATAAAGCCCACCTGGCTTGTCGGGAATTAAGACGTTTAGCGGTCTTTAGATATTCGAGGTTCTGGTGGTTGGTCAATACTCGAAAAGGGTGTTGGGCTCCCTCCAGCTAGTGACGCCACTCCTCGAGGGCTTCATTAATAGCCAGAAGCTTGTGATTTCCTATATCGTAATTCGTCTTGGCAGTGGTGAGCTTACGGGAAAAAAAGGCGCAAGGATGAGTCTTACTGTCTGGGGCACGTTGGGACAGGTCTGCTCCTAACCCGACTTCAGAGGCGTCCACCTCCGTGAATGCTTTGGCCGGATCAGGATGATGTAATACCGGGGCACTGCAAAACAGGTCCTTGAGCGAGGTCCATGCCTTCTCTGCCTCAGGGCTCTACAGCAATCTCCTTTCCTTCACTTGGAGAAGGGACGTCAGTGGTGCCGCAACGGTACTGAACCCTCGGATAAAACACCGGTAAAAGTTTGAAAATCCTAGAAAGCGTTGAAGCTCCTTCATGGTCTTGGGTCGGGGCCAATCCTGAACTGCCCGGACCTTGTCCTCTTCCATACTCACCTCCCTGGGTCGGATCTGATAGCCTAAATACTTGAGGGAGCAGACGTGGAATTCACATTTCTCCCCCTTAACATACAGCTGGTTCTCTCGGAGGCGCTGCAGAACCAGTCGCACGTGAGTGATGTGAGCGTCCATGGAAGGGGAGTATATTAATATGTCGTCTATATAGATGATGAGGAAACGGTTCAGCATGTCCCCAAACACCTGACACATAAAGTTCAGAAAGATCGAAGGACTATTAGCGAGCCCGTAAGGCATAACTAGATATTCGTATTGACCAGTCGTTGTGATAAAAGAGGTCTCTCATATCCATCGCGAATGCCGATCAAGTTATAGGCGCTCCGCAGATCCAGTTTGGTGAACACCCTTGCGGAGCGCAATTGTTCTAGTGTGGAGGGGATGAAGGGTAGAGGCTCTCGTCGCTTACGGGTGATGGCGTTCAGTCCCCAGTAGTCGACACAGGGTCGGAGGCCCCCGTCCTTCTTCTTGACAAAGAAAAACCCGGCGGAGATAGGGGAGGTGAACGGGCGAATGATACCTTGAGCGTGAGCTTCCCGCACATAAACATGCAGGGCATCCTCTTTCGGTCGTGAAAGGGCATATAGACATCCCTTTGGCCAGGGTTGTCCCTCCTCTAGGGTAATCGCACAGTCGGATGGTCGGTGTGGAGGTAGACGGAAGGCCTGGGACTTACTGAACACGTCTGCGAAATCCATATATACATGCGGAAGTCCACCATGGAGACCCGACATGGGAGAGAGAGGCACTGGGTAAAGCAGGGAGAAGGCCAAGCGGCGACGTCTCCCTGCACCCAGTCGATACGAGGATTGTGTTGTCTCAGCCAGGGGTGACCCAGGATTACATCGTCTCTAACTATCGGTAACACCAGAAATCGAAGCTCTTCGGTGTGGAGGGCTCCCACCTGCATGGTGACCAGAAGCGTCTGCTGCAACGCACAGCCTGAGGTTAGTGGGGAGCCGTCCACGCCATGTACGCGAAGCGGTTGGGCAAGGGGTTCCAAGGGGATCACGTGATGTGTAGCCAGAGTCTGATCTATGAAATTACCCGCAGCTCCGGAGTCCACCGAGGCAAGGTGGAGTAACCGACTACCTGGCCAGGAGAGAAGGATCGGAACAACCACGTGAGCTGTGGACTAACTGACAGCTTGTACGACTCCTACCTGATTCGGCGAAGGGGGTAGACGAGCTGGACGGGTCGGGCAGAGCCGGATCAGGTGACCCACCTCACCGCAGTAGAGGCACAGCTGCTACTGCAGTCGGCGTTATCTCTCTGCCAGAGTGAGCGAGGAATGCCCCAGCTGCATGGGTTCGGCCTCCACGATGCTGGGGGGTGCAGAGTGCGGGGAGCTTCCGCGCGTGACCGGGCTCGGCGTCGTTCTCTCACGACATTCTCCAATGCAATGGATAGCTAGATGTAGTCGTCGAAATCACGTGCCTCACTCCGGCAGGCAAGCTCCATCTGCAGCTCAGGGTTGAGAGCACATCTATAAAGTACCTGGAGAGAGGACGCCGACTAGTCAAGACCGGCAGCCAGCGTCCTAAACTCCAGAGCAAAGTCCACCGCGGACTTATTTCCTTGACGGAGGTCAAGGAGTCGGTCCCCCAGATTCCGTCCAATGGCTGGATGATCAAAGATGGCGCTGAACACCTGTTGGAAAGCTGCAGCGAATCGAGGACCAGACTCTTTTCGATCCAAAAGGCGGTTGCCCACTCCCGTGCCTTACCGGTCAGGAGAGATACCACAAAGTGGACCCGGTCCATGTCATCCCGGAACACGTCCGGGTGATGGTCGATGTATAGACCACATTGCATCAGGAACGCCCGACAGTGGTCGGGGTTCCCGTCGTAACATTCTGGGATGGCGATGGGGATCCTGCCTGAGGCACGGGGGGGTGTAACCGCCAGGGGAGCAGCTGCCGCTGTGTTCTGCTGGAGTTGTCCCACCAGCATGGTCAGGTGTTCTACCTGATCCATGGTGTCTTGCAGCCGCTGTAGGATGTCCCCTGGATCCATACTGCTCCAGGCGAGGTATTCTGTTGCGAAGCACAGAACACTCAGGAGATCGGGGTGTCCGAGGACAGGGTTTATTTGCGACCAAAACCAGAAGGGGCGATCAAGAGGCGTAGTCGGGGTACGGTGCAGGAGGTCGATAAAGCCGGGGAGGTCAAGCCGAGGTGGAGCACAGGACGCAGGGAGGGCGGACACGAGCTGGAGTAGAGGTTCCGGGGACTCAAGGACTGGACACAATGGGATGGGACTAGGGCTGCAGACAGGACAAGAAGAAGACTGCTCAGTAGTTTGCGATCGATCTCGCGGATTAGGAGAGTGGATCCGTCTGGTGGGGGCATGGTCCGGACCTGACACCAGGAGAGAAGAATGTCCCCACTGAAGGACCTGGGAGCACGAATAAGCACTTGGATGGGCACCCCTCTGGTGTTAACAGGACAGGGCTTGTCGTTCTTGGAGACAGGTCTGTATGAAATCAGATAGTTGAAACGGCTAAAAAACATGGACCATCTAGCCTGGCGATCATTGAGCCGTCGAGCAGACAGACCGCAAGTATTCCAGGTTCTTATGGTCAGTCATGATTAAAAAAGGATCAGGGGTGCCCTCTAACTACTGTCTCCGTTCTTCCAAAGCGAGCTTGATAGCAATGTGTTGTAGTTTCTCTCAGCAGGAGTTTACAGGAAAAAAAAGCACAGGAATGCTGTTTGTTGACAAAAGCCCTCTGAGCCGCATTCATCCACTGAAACAAGACCTTAGTAGAGGTCAAAGCAGTAAGAGGTGCGGCTACTGAGCTATACCCATGGATAAAACGACGGTAAAAATTAGCAAAACCAAGAAAGCATTGTAATTCTTTCTGAGACTGGCTGTGGCTACTGACCTTCTCCGGATCCATCCGGATGGAACCCTCTACGAGGATGAAACCCAGGAAAGAAATGGTATGTCTATGGAACTCACACTTCTCGGCCTTAAGAAACAATCTATGGGAGAGCAGGCGTTGAAGAACTGCACGAACATGCTGAACGTGCTCCTGCTCATTCTGTGAGAATATGAAGATGTCGTCTAGATATATGAATACATACATATTCAGCATATCCCAAAGGACATCGTTAATTAAGGCCTGGAACGCTGCTGGAGCATTAGTTAGCCCAAAAGACATCGCAAGATACTCATAGTGACCAGTAGGGGGGTTGAAGGCTATCTTCCATCCATCATCCTCCCGGATCCTCACTAAGTGGTAGGTATTATAAAGATCCAATTTAGTGAAGATTTTGATTCCCAGGAGAAGGTCTAGGACCGAGGACAACAAAGGCAGGGGGTAGTGAATCTTAATGGTGATTTCATTCAGACCCCTATAGTCAATGCACGGACGAAAAGAGTCGTCCTTCTTATCTACGAGAAAGAAACCTGCCCCAGCAGGGGAAGAAGAAGGGTAGATAATGCCTGTAGCTAAAGCTCCGTTAACATAGTCCTCCATAGCCTAACATGAGTTCCCCTTAATGACAGACTCACCGGAACCGTAACCTGGGAGATATTAGACATTCTCCGTCCATCCAGAGCATAAGCTCTCCGTGTAGCCTGGACACGGGTTGTGAGGATACCCCATTGTTGAGCTATCGTGGAATCTATGAAGCTCTTGTCAGCCCCAGAATCAATAAGGACGGCCAGGAACTGCTGGGAGGACTCCCACATTAGTACTGCTGGGAGAAAAGTCCGCTGCACAGAAGAGGGATTCACGGGAACCACACCCACCAGTACCCTCTCCCCTACTGGTGGGTCTGCCCTTTTACTGGCCACTGGGCAATAAATTGACCATCCTGTCCACAGTACAGACACGCCCTGGCACTAAGGCGCCATTGTCGTTCGGCTGGAGACAGGCGGGTCCAATCAACCTGTATCGACTCTGGCCCGGCATCTGAGATGTTAATGGTGCTTGGGTATGGGGTGCGGGGTAATTCCTCCGGACTGCATTGCTCTCTGTGACGCTGTCAAACGCGCATGTCCACCCTTAGCGCTACATCAGTCAGTGCAGACAGAGATTCAGGAAGTTCCCATGTACCTCAGCTAACCCGTTATAATAGGCATTGTACAAGGCTTGAGAATCCCATCTACTGGACATCACAAGGGTTTGGAACTGTATAGTATATTCTGATACCATGCGATGACCCTGATGAAGCTGCATAATCTCCTGTGCTACCTGTCTTCCGTGTCTCGAACGATGAAAGACGCGCTTCATCTCCTCTTGAAACCGGACATGCGAATTGCAAAACGAAGCACCGGAGTCCCAGGCAGCAGTCGCCCACTCCCTCGCAGAGCCAGTCAGAGCCATGATTATGTAAGCCACCTTAGAGCGTTCTGGAGGGAACAAGGAGGGCTGCAATTTGAAGGCAAGGGAGCACTGTAACAGGAATGCGCTACACGAACCCGGTTTCTCATTGTATTAGCCGGGGGGCTGAATATGAGGCTCACTGGAAGCAATCGGCGGAGCGGCGGGTCACGTCTTCTGAATGCACTGCACCTCCTTTGCCAGCACTGTCAATCCTGCATGGAGGGAATCCAAGGTTTCTCCCACCGCACTGAAGTCCGTCCACTACTGACTCAAGAGGGTGCCTTGTCTAGCGAGAGCAACAGCTAGCTGCTGGGTCCATCTTCCTCTGGTGAGATCTTTCTGTAAGGGTTTAGTCAGGAAAAAGAGGACGCTGCTGTGGAATCAGATGCGAAGAGACTTTAATACAAAGAAGGCTGTTAAACCCAAGAAGCTGACAGGATCGTTGTTGTGGGGCAGGCTGCGGTCAGGCGATGTGCGGATTCGATCTTGGGGCCTGGCAAGGCTCATAGTCAGTGTACAGGTGGGGATCAGGTGATTCACGTCGGGCATCAATGGGGCTGAACAGAAACTCGGGGTCAATGAGGCAGAACACAGGTCAGAAAACTTGGAGGCAGAGAATCGAAAAAACGCTCAAACTCAGACAAAACTCTAGAAAATCTTGCATCAGAGTGCATGATCCAGTGGCTGAAATAGTCTCCCTTAATTAGAAAACCTGCCACAGCTTGCGGTAGGTGGTTGCATTGAAAACCAGAGAAAC
>JAABNX020000002.1:7847570-7890630 GCA_015163995.2 Mormyrus lacerda | reverse complement strand
TGCGAGACTTGTTCCCGGATTAAGAACCCCTCTTGAGCTCCAAATGGGTTCTTGCTACCTCCTCCCATCCCTAGATGCCCCTGGTCTCATGTGGCGGTAGATTTTGTGACCAGTCTTTCCCCCTCCCGGGGATACACAGGGGTCCTTACGGTTGTGGACCGGTTCTCTAAGGCATCCCATTTTATTCCCATTCCTAGATTGCCATCTGTTAAGGAGATGACACAACTATTAATCGAGTACGTTTTTTAGGCTCCATGGGTTACCAATGGATATTGTGTCTGACAGAGGCCCACAATTTGTTTCTCGTTTTTGGAGGGAGTTTTGCAGGCTGCTTGGATCCACAGCGAATCGGTCCTCTGGGTTCTACCCCAAGTCCAATGATCAGACGGAACGGCTCAACCAGGACCTGGTGCGGATGCTGCGTTGTCTGGCCTCCCACTCACCTGCTACATTGAGTTCCTACCTGACCTGGGGTGAATGCGCCTATAGCTCGTTACCAGTCTCATCTATGGGTTTTTCTCCCTTCCAAACCTGCCAAACCACCCCTGTTCCCATCCTTGGAGACTGAGGTCACCACCACTTCTGTCCACCAGTTTTTACACCATTGCAGTTTTGCAGTACCTTTTGGATTGGGAGGGTTATGGGCCTGAAGAACGGTCATGGGTGCCGGATGAGCTCTACGCCCTTTAAAATGGGGCGATGACCTTCTGCTACCTGAAATGAATGAACCATTGAGGTGTCCTGCCCGTAGCTCTGAGGATGAGCTCTATGCCCTTTAAAACAGGGCAATGGGCCTTTCGCTGGATATCCAGATCAATTTGATTTGCTTTTAAATGAATGAGAATTTATTTATCTGTAGGTAATACGAATCATATTTCAGCTAGAAGTACTACATACCGTTTTGAAGGGTATTTTTGTATTTGACTTTAACCTGATCCCGGGTCAGTCGTGTTCTGCTACTTGCACTGCATATGAAAATTGCGATTGGATACCATTACACAGGATACTTACGCATTTAATTTGTTTGCCACTTTTTGCCAGTGCCTTTCTGTTGTTTTGGCGGCAGTTGCAGTGTTGCTTTTGGTCTGGATCATGTCCTTGAATTCCTCATATACATCCAGCAGAAGTACTTGCTCTACTGGGGTGAAGAATTGAGCTCTTGCTTTCAAGCATTTTCAGCAGTCAATCATAAACTTGCCAATTATGATTTCAAGAGTTGATATATTTAGCCTGGTTAATGACCACTACACTATGCAATTGTCTTGAATGGATTTATTCTACCTTTTCTAATCAAATTTTTTCATTGCTTTGAAGAATCAAAATAGTTGGATAACCATGTCCACGATTTGATGAGTCCTCTGATCTTAGATGTGTCCATGTACAAAAAAAACGAAGCCACCTTAATGCTGTCTCGTTCGTAAGGTATACCTTAAGCTGCATCTTAATGTTTTCCAAAATGCATACCTTCTGTAAGAGATACTTTTATAAGGTAGGTCATAACCACTCTTAGCTGTCATGAACCGATGTTGACAGCTCATACTGCTAGAAGCCCCTACTGCCCCCACTGCCATCAACAGTTGCACCTAGTTACATCTCAAACTGTTAAGTAATAAGTATTGTAATAATTCAACAGCTGTAGTTGATTAATAATGTTTACAGCAATATCACATTAATGGAACTGTTTTCATGCCAAGAGTTAAATCGCCCAGTATAATGGAGACATGTTTCACTTTTCTAGGCCGCCACTTTTCTATGAGTCACAGACCTGCCCTGTGTTTCCTCTGTTCTCTACTCCTCTAATTGCTCCATTACCTTCTGGAATAGACCTTAGTAGTCAATATAGCACATTGGACATTCTTTTATGTTAAGACAGTAACCTATTGCTAACCTTTGCCTATTATTCCATTGGTCATCCTAATTTCATTTGCATACAAAGTTAATAGTGCACACTGGGGGTCCAAGGTCAACTGGCCACCCAACTCCCCCTGGCATGCTAGCGTTATAAAAAAAGACAGAGTGGGCCTGCTTGCTAAAAGCAAGGTGTGAACTGTGGTAAAAAGGCAAGCCAAAGTCTGTCAAAGACTCAGTTCTCCTTGCCAGCTGCTATTTGAAGTACAATTGTAAAACTTCTATGAATCAACTTTTAAGAGTGAGGCTTCAACAAGAGGAATAGTGTCTGTGGGTCTGAGCCATGTTTCTGTTAAAAAACACAGGTCGGCACCAGTGTCAAGTACCATATCGTAGACAAGCAGTGCTTTCATTCCTAAACAGTGAATGTTCAATAATGAGCATTTTATGGTGGGTTTACCACCATGAACAGGCTTACCTTTACTCAGCAGTATGGGCACTGAAATGCTTGACCCCTGAAATTCAGCCTTAGCCAATGCATACTGTCACTGCATGAAATCCAGCTTCGCCCTGTTCAGCTCCAGTATGGCTATTATGAGGTTGTTGGCCTCTTGCAGATCTTTCTTGATCCCATGCAGCACCACCAGCTCCTCTCCAGCCGTACTGGATGGACTGTCACCTAGTACAGCCTTGAGCGCTGGATCGTCAGCACTTTGTGACTGCAGTGGAGCCTGGTGCCAAGAGTGGAGGGGGGTCGATGGTGCCTGGGGCAGCAGAGAAGCCAAACCATTGCTGATGGTGGAGGAGGGTAGCAGAAGTAGGGGGGTGAGGGTTGCTGGTCTGCACCCTCATCCGCTCTACACCTGTGCCCGTTGAGATGCTCTCTTATGATCGCTAGTGCCTTTTCCTCATTGGGGGTAAGTGAGCCCTCCCCTCCCTCAATCCTCTCCCTATCTTTCTGTATTGTGGCACCATCGACTTCGGCTGCACTGGCAAAATCATGCCGTTTCTTTTGCATGACTTCCCACTCCCTTTGTGGGTTGAAGTTGGACGCTGATATGTTTCTAGCAATGTGATCTCATATGTTTTTCTTATTTTGTTTGAATCATCAGAATCTTTTTTTTTTTTATCATTGTACAAGTACAACGAAATTGGCTGCAGTCAGTCTCTTTCAGTGCAAAGTGATTTCAGAAGGAGAAAAAATGGGAAAATGGACACCATGCTGCTGAAGCTTGACAGTAGCGTGACGCTTCGCAGTGCCACCCTCCTCTGGTAGGGTCTATTTTTCAGCTGCGATGAAGCTGGGGACTGCTTCTTTCATTGTTTTTTTCTGCTATAGCACATTGTTTTGGTGTTGATGCATACTTGTGAACATCAGACACTCGTGGAAAACTGTGAATTGTGCCAACAGTGATTCACAGTGTCATGGCAATTATATTTCATGAATTGCATGTCAAGAAAGGTGTCTTAAGAGGTGATGCGATGAGGGGAGGTGAGAGACTGCAGTCTGGGGAGGTGGGTTCATGCACTTGATTGGCAAAATTATTTTAATGGTTTATTTAGTCCAGTTTAATTTTATTTTTAGCCTTTTCCAGTTCAGAAAAAAATGCAGTACTTTGAGTATCCTTGCTCTATTTTGTTTGTGAAGAACAGCAATCTCTCTTACTGCGCACTCCAGCGGTTGTTGCATGGAGGGAGTTTTCAATTTTCAAGCAATTGATCTCGACTAAAAGTAGCACTATCGACATGGACAGCTCCTTGTAAAGTCGCACTTAAGACATTATCCCTTAAGAAGCTATCAACCTATCATCCTGCCAACAAAAATTGTGTGTTTACCTGTCGAGCCTCCTGGAGCATCTGAGGGAGACAGACACGATGGTCCAGTGACAACAAGGTCCATTAACCTCCGGACAGATTTATGTTTATGACGTGCACAGGCGGGAACCCAGTTTGCATGTACTGCCCCATCCACAAGAAGGTGGGGGGGTCTACTGGAGAGCTACTGGAGGGGATCAGGGGAGGTCCTCAAGCTCCCCTCCAATGTTATCTACAACCTGCTACTGCCCTGGTGACAAAAAGCCATGGTCCTGTATTAGGAGTAGCACTGCCACCGCCTGACCCAACCTGATCCCCCTGAAGCAGCCAAGGGTGGGTGCGCTCTTGAGGTGGAAGGCACAGCAGGGAACCTGGGGGCTGTGAGTTGCCAGCTACTGCTGCATTTTCGGGACTTTGAGGTAGACTTGGGGGTTACCAGGCACGGCTAATCCCTCAGGTGATACACGCAATTCCGACAATTTCTCAATGATACAAGTATTTTGTTGGCTTAAAATTCTCATGGCCTAAATGCTTTGGTTTTCTGTGAGGGTTTGAATTACTAGAACAGAACATTAAAATTATTAATTAGTGAAGTGTACAACTGCAGGCTGTTGTTTTGAATAGAGGTGTCTGCTAAGCAGTTTAAAAATATTCACACTTTTATAAATTTCGAGCCCTCCCAGAAAGACAGTTGCTGCCAATTACACCAAAATGCGGATAGGCTAATGACTAAATGCTAGGCTGCCTTAGTAAATGCTTATTTATAAAAACTCACAGAATAACGAACAAATAATTGTTTTATTTGTCTGGCTTTGTTTCTTTCTCTGTTCGCATGTAAATATCAGTGATGTTATCAAGACAAATAACACTAATTATACTATTGCAAAAATAGAATGAGCATAAAGAATGAAAATCCTTGTACATTATATTGGTTATATTTCAAAGAATTTCAAAAGTATTCTGTGGATGCAATGCGTTTACAAATGCTGACAGTTCCATTGGCAGAAACAGAAAATCTGTTGGACTCCATTCCCTTATGATAATAAGTAATTTTTAACAATGGAAAAATAATAGTTATTGTAACATTACAGATGCCAGATGGATGACAAAATGAATGTGATTATGCGTTTTAAACTTCTCAAAGAATGAATAGTGAAATTAACTATTATAGCACTACTCAGATTCCTCAACACATACATATAGGGTTTGAAATAATGTATTCAATGTATAAGCCAACAGGCTTCCTGTGGAGCACTGAAATGTCAAGCAGTGAGCTAAGTCAAGGCCTGCTGATTCGAACAGACATTATGCGCATATTTAATGTCATACTCTGTTCCTTTTGATTGACATAGGAGAGAACACAAAAGTTATATGCCTAAATACGAAATATTTGCATTTGCATTTTTCCACACCCACATCCATCCAGCCGTGCCTAGTCAGCTCCTGTTCCATGTCCTCTTAATACTGAAGGACAGACAGTTCAGCAGTTTGAATAATTTGCATGGTACCTGAATTTTCTATTAATTCCTTGTGGAGTATTGAGCATCCCATCACACTGAGTATTTAACAGATTTTTACGTTTGACTCCTGCTTCTGTTTTTAGTTTTCTTTCTCTTATGACTTGTACCTGTACTTGTGTTTGTTCGCCTTTGCCCTGATTTTGATGCTTTGGCTGTTTGAATACTATGACTAAACTATGGATAAACTTGTGGTTCCTGCACTTGGATCCTCTCCCTATCCGGTCATTTCAGTTTAAATACTGCAAATTGTAAAAGCACGCAGTATACCATGTTATGCGTCTTTACTTTTCCATGTTAGAATCAATTGGGGAATTCAATGTGTAAAAGGTTTTTGTGTTATATACATTTTCTTTCTTGTAATTTCCTTCTTGTTTGAGAGTAAGCAGTCTTACTTTTCATTTTTTGAACGGTGAGATTCTAGTTTGTGTCTTGTTCCATGCTGTATATTTGATGGCCAAAGCCTTGAAAAGGTTCACGTAGAAACAGGCAAAAAGATATCGGGTGATTTCCAGCAGTACGGCTGAATATTGTCTTAAAAGTCACTATGGCTTCCTGAAAAGGTCAACCGAGTAGAAAAACTTGCATCATCTTAAGAGCCTTCACTATAGAGTCAACAGTATCGCCATTTCAAAAGGCTTTTACAAGCACTTGAGAGAAAATTTGATGATTCATACCTATTTGTAATAAAGGAAAAGTCACAAAACATATATACATATTTTTTCCATACAGCTGTCTGCAAAGGTACTTCAACATATCATTCAGGCTAACTACCAGAACTGGGTAACACAATGGCCTGCTGTCTAAATATATTATAATTGCAGCTAAAATGTGATGTACCATGAGCTATTGTACTTGAAGTTGAGTCACATGGGAAAAGACCAGATGGAAGAATGCATTTTAAAACATTTAAGCTGACTGTTTTGACATTTGGCTCTTGTAACAATAACATGTGCCATATGGTGGCCCTTACCCTTTCACATAATTTGACAGCATAAGGGGATTTCACATGATGAAGTGCTCCTGCAAGGCAGTCTTATTCTCACAGAAAACCATAAGCTTTAGGATGAAATTCTGTGGGATCTAGTTAGAGACATCGAGGGGCATGTCACGTTGGATAAGGATGCACTGCCAAAGATGTTGTCAAGCTGGTTTTGCTAATTTAATTTAAAGCAGCCATACCACCTGTAGTTCACATGAGGTAACCCAAGCTAACCAGGTTTGGGTTTGGCCAATAGCTTGATGAGAGGCCAACTGGGAAAGCTGGAAGAAGTGTTGGTGTGACCGACAGGTTCGCCCATCCCAATGCCCCAGTGCAGTGATGCGGACACTGTGCTGTAAAAATGACACCATCCTTTGGATGAGATATAAACCCGAGGTCTTGACTCTGAGGTCATATGAAGACCCCAGGGCATCTTTCGAAAGAGTACAGGTGGTACCCTGATGCTCTAGCTAAATTGCCCACTGTGGCCCTTTCAAATTTGGCCTCCTAATTATCCCCTATATCTCGCTTGTGAATTCTCTCTTGCCCCTTCACCACTTTAGCTACTGTGTGGTGAGCGTACTGGGGCAAAATGGCTACTGTAGTATCATACAGGTGGGTCCTACACAGTGGCTACCCATTGATTCTATAAAGCTCTTTGGTTGTTTGAAAAGATATATATAAATGTAACATTCATTCAGTTTCAATATTATTATTATTGTTATTATTATAACTATTTTATTATTATTACTTTTTGTGGAAAATGCACTGATGTTCGGGGTGAACACAGGAGGAACAATGGACGGAGAATGAAAACAACTCTAGATTATGTTTTTTATCCTTGTGATTTGGAAATAGTACATATGATTATATATTTCTTTTACAGTGGTGAAAACTCCCGTTTAGTAGGTTTTATTGTATTATGATTACAGAGGTATAGTTGGATATGATGACAGTCTTTCTCAGATCACATACAGACGCTCACACTACTGACAGAATAAAGATAACAATTAGCTGAATTGCATGTGTTTAGAGTGCAGGGGGGAAGTCTGAATACTGAGAGGAATCGCACACAACTCAGGGAGAATACATATCGCGAAATATGGCATGAAATACAAAAGGGTTTGTGTGTTTACAACTTGCAATTACATGATAGTATATTTGCCCCAGTCTTTTATGACCAGAACCAGTGCTACTTCTGAAAGCTGCCCATCTGTAGTCAGGTAAGATCCCACCAGATGTGTCCAACCTTTTGCGAAAAGAGGCGCAGTATCCAAAAAAAATGGCTTCAGTATCTTCAGTATACCTTTGTATTTGATATTTCCTGCATAAGATAATTTTGCAGATACAGGGGCTGGACAAAATAAAATCACATAAAACATATTAATATCATAGACAAAATAAGATATTGGGGAAGGGAACAAAATGTTTGTACTTTAGGGTGCACTTGGTCCTGTAAAAAGAACCCATAGTTCTTGCCTGTTATATGACCATTCAGATTAAGAATTGGATCATCAATGATTTCTACAATGGCTGCTTACACCCCTCCATGAATCTCCACCTTAATGTGGTGGAAGGGTTTGTGTGCCTCTGTGGTCCTACTGTAGGAGCAATGTTGTCCCAAGGCAAATTGGTCCTAGGTAAGTGGGCAGGAATATGTTACCCCAGAGCGCCCAGGAGACAGGCCTGGGGCGGGATCCTGAAGGCCAGTGGCCTGGTGGCCGGGTCTCCACCCATGGGGCCCTGCCGGGCAAAGCTGGTTTGTCCCCCTGTGGACCCACCAGGTCGGGTATCAATTGAAGGCAGGGGCCTCAGCAGACCAATCGTCAGCAACCAAAACTGGCTCTAGGTACATGGAACGTAACTTCTTTGGTGCGAAAGGAGCCTGAGCTGGTGTGGGAGGCAGAGACATACAAACTAGATATGGTCCGTGCACATCTAGATATACCTCAGTGCACATCTGAGACTCTAGATCCAAACTCCTGGAGATGGGCTGGACTCTATTCTATTCTGGAGTTGCCAAAGGGGAGAGGTGTGGGGCAGGGGTGGGTCTGCTTATAGCCCCCCGGTTTAGTTTGCATTGCCAGCAGTAAGTCAGACTTGTTCCCAGTGTGCGGTGCACTCCGTCGGGGCTGCCCTTTGTCACTGATTCTGTTCATAATTTTTATGGACAGAATTTCTGGGCATGGCTAAAGGGCAGATGGGGTCCAGTTCGAGGGCCTTAGGAGTTCGTCCTTGTTTTTTTGCAGATGATGTGATCCTGTTGGTGTTGTTGGCTTGTGACCAACAGCATGCACTAGGGCAGTATACAGCTGAGTGTGAGTTGCCAGGATGAGGATCATCACCTCCAAGTCTGAGGCCTTGGTTCTTGACCAGAAAAGGGTGGATTGCCTGCTCCAGCTGGGGGATGAGTTTCTACCCCAAATGGGGGAGTTTAGGTACTTCGGGGTCTTGTTCCTGAATGAGGGAAGAAGGAACCAGGAGATCGAGAGATGGATCGGTGCAGCATCACCAGTAATTCAGATTTGCTGTCAGGGCTCAGATGTTTTAAATAACAAGCCTCATGCTCAAACCCTTTCTTCTTCTTCTTCTTTTGTTTTTGCCAGTTGGAAAACAATACTTGGTGCACTACCACCACCTTCTAAAAAGGAGTGCAGATCTGTATGACATCTGTCTAAACTGTACGCCAGTTGTCCAGTTAAGAAAAACTGTCAGCCAAGGGACATAGACGTCCTTGTGGTTGTAATCGAGTTGGAAGTGACTAATCATATAAGAGGGCCAGGGTCTCCCGTGGTTTCCTCCCCTAAATTGTCAAAAGTCAGGTTGAGAGTTTACCTCGCTTGAGCTACACTTCTCACTCGCAATTGCCTGTACTACTCTCAAGTGTTGAATTTATGCATGAAGGATTAATGTTCTATTTCTGTCTAACCAGTAATAATGGACAACGGCACAAGCTAAAACAATGCAGTCTTTACCTTCATAAATGCTACTTGTACATACATCTGGTATTAACAATGAAATCAGCACGGCACTATGGGATTTGTAGTTAATGTTGAATTTAAGTTTCTTGATCAGATTTTGTCATCTAACAACTTCATCTAATTAGGCCTTTGGATACATTTATGTAAATCTTCAAGCAATAACCCTCAAGCGCTTAAGACCTTCAACATATTAAACATTGAGTTATGTCTACATCTTGCAAGTGGGCAGTTAATATTCGTGCTACACGTGAGTTTTTGTTTAACTAAGGAAACCTTTGAAGAGATTCTGTGCAACGCTTTTAAATAAATCCCTCAGCGAAGGGAAATTAAACCTTAAGTGTCAAACTAAAGGGGAAAATTTAAGGTGTTTTGTGCAGCTGGCCCCATATATTTAGCCCGCTAGGTATATGATGGGAATCTGCGGTGCTACTCTGTCCGGTCACGTCTTTGAATAGCTATCGAGCATTGATTTGCAAGCACTGATATGCCTCCAATCTGGGGCTTTTGTTGGCGATCACCAAAAACTTTTGGCAAGCAGAAAATTTGGGCTAAAATTATGTACTGTGCACTTAGCATTAGTTACTTTTTGTAACTTGGTCTGAATTTCCTGGCAAAAGCACAAACTTGGATGTTTTAATCTAAAACGAGTCAGCATGTTGGATGTGTTTCGAGAAAAATATTAGAGTTCGGTGTAGTGGACATTCTTAGACTTATCAACTAATCGCTCTCTCTGGTGTTCACATAATTTATTGGGAAGCCAATATGTTCCTCAGCTACTGATTTAAGTGATGAGTGAGGGTTCTTCAGGTTTCTAGCACTAACTTTCACCAACTCAAAGCCACACTTAGATAAATGTGTTGCATGTTGAACATCTATTTGTGAAATTAAGTTTCACCCGTGTCCAGAAATGTATTAATTTGTTTCATTCAGTTTTGTTCCAAACTGAAGATAATAATGATCTTTAAATGCTGTAATAGCAAGGCGTGCAATGAATATGTGCACCATCACAGCCCCCGTCTTTACTTTAAATGGAGACTCTTCAGCAATATTTGTTTACAATTGCGATACATATTGAATCGGCAAACATATATCAATATAATTTCGATTCGGGTGGTCTGATTCCCAGCTGTAACAGATACAGTAACAAATAAAGTAACTGCTTGAGATAAAAGATCTCTCACAATTTACTAATGATGAATAAATATGAGATCACTATGCAATTAAAACTTAGTTTGTAGTTAACTAATATATTCAGTTAGTGCATAATACTATATATAGTGCCACCACAAGTGTTACAGCTGAGTGTACTGAAATTTCTGGACAGTCTAATTGTAGAAACTATTGCATTAGTTACATTTGACACTGAATATTAGACGGTGCTATTTTTTGTCATAAAAAATCTGAATTTGTAATATGCTTGTCTTGATCTTAGCAGCGATTTTGGTATAGTCCAAGTTTAGTCCCAATTTGAGATTTTTGGTTCCAAACTTCATGTCCTTTTATGATAATGAGGTGCTGAATGGATGATCTCTGTGCCTGCTGTGAAACATGGCAGAGGAGTTACGCTGGTTTGGAGACTCTTAGCCAGTGGTACTGTCAAGAATTTATTTAGAACTGAAGGCAGACTCACCCAGCATGACTACTGTAGCAGACTGCAGAAACTGGTTTGCACTTAATTGGGCATTCATTTGTTTTTCCACATGACAATGACCCGAAGCACAACTTCTGACTTTTTAAGAGGTATTTGTTAAAGAAGGAGAGGCTGTGCTGTGCAGTAGACGACCTGGCCTTCACAGTCAGCTGACTTAAACCAAATGCTCAGCATATGTAGGAAGTTTAAAGAATATAAAATATAAGATGGTTTTGATTTGTTCAGCACTTTTTTGGTCACTGCATAATTCAGCATGTTTTCTTTTACAGTTGTGATGTCTTGACTTCTTTTAAAAGTTAGAAAATCATGAAAATGAAGAAAACCTTGGCATATCCAAACTTTTGACTGGAAGTGCATATAATTACCGATAAGTTCTAGGGAAACTGTCAGCAAGCGAACACACTCATATACTCAAATATTTATTAAGCTGGGGTTACATATTCATTACCTGTTTCCCCCAGCTATTTGTAGTAGAAACTGTTAGATTCCACCCTCCCCCAACCCACACCACCTCAACCCCCCAAACCCACTCCTCAACTGCATTGCATATTTAAATATCTGGCTCATGTAATTTCAAACATTTAATAGCTAGTATTCAAATGATCAACAATAACATTAGTAACATATTCCTTAAATGCATAAAGACTAGTGACCTAAATAGAATTCAGGTTAAAATTCCTAGTGGGCATATTAAATGGGAAAGCCCCGGTAGAAACGTTACATGTGACGCTTCTACTACTGGCAAGTGACCTAAGTAATCTTTCAAATTACCACTATGCAAAAGAATTGTAGCCTCTGTAATATAACATATGGCCAAATCAGTGAAGTTAAAAGACTAATTAATGCCTATTAATATCCTGCTGATAAGCAGTAGCTTTGGTAGTAATCATATTTTAGGTTATGTGTATGGCTAAGATATGAACATACACAAATTTTGTATAACATCTCTCTTTATTGCAGTGCAGTGTTCAAATTTTCACACATTTTATCCATATAGAAACAGGCATTTGACAGTGCAACATTTCACTCTAGACCTGAAGCAAGTAAGAAGATAAAGTGATAAATTAACGTGAATCAAAACAAGGAGAATGATGTCCCAAGGCATGCCATTTTTGAAACCCATTATTTTGTTTATATTTTTATTTGATATTAAATGTTCCTCTCTAAATGGTTATTATAATTATATTTTTCTGCAATATTCATTTGTTAGAAAGATTATCCTTTTCTATGCTCCCACGTTACTTTCGCTTTTTCTATTCATTACCTTTTAACCACAAAATAATTCTTACATGTCCTTGTGACTGTTTAAAATATATTACTGTTCTTGGAATGCTCATTATACTAGTTGTTGATTTATAAACTATAACCTTTTTTGTTGTTGTTTAATTAAAATAATCTTCTTCTGTTCTGCAATGGAGACATGTAAAGAATGATAATTGCACTTGGGATCCTGCAAAATAATTTTAATCTCTTCAATCTACATGTGTAACAGTGTAAATCTGGTCGCATCCATAAGCTACATTAAATTGGCAACCAAATCATGCAACTTATCGTGTATATAATGAGATAAATTTGTTAAGTACAAAGTGGTGCAAGTAACGCACAGTAGTAGTTACTGATGGACGCGATATAATAAATCAGACAAACCAATAATACAACTTTATGTACAAAACTGGAATTTAACTGTTTTCTCTTCTTCCTAAGTGTGTATGCAGTAATTAACAGCGAAAAGTAAAGATGCGTGCACATGTGATTCTGTCTTGAACAGGCAGTTGGAAGTTAGATTGATGAGTTACTTCGACTGCTTCAGCTACCTACCTCATGCTAACATGGATAAATGAGACCGAGGATGTTCTAACTAGATTATTGCATATTGATATCATTAGAAGATATGATACAAAAGAAATTTGTGACTACTGAATCTCTAAATAATGAATAACAAATATTTCTGCCTAGGTATAATGCATGTATATTGGCTTAATTATTATATAAATTCAATTGGAGCCAGGTCATTTGTGGTATTGCAGAATTGATTTACAGTATAATGAAACTGTCTGTCAATTTTGCCCTTGCTTTTTATTTTTTATTCTTTTATGTAACAGTAAAATCAAGAACAATGTGGCTATGATATGTTTTATTTAATACCTTAAATACCTTGGCCAACATGATTTCCAGATTTTTTTAAACGAAAAATGTCATTGACTAATGAGACAATTATATTTTCTTAATTAATAACATTCCCAGAAAACTAAAAGCACGTGTCCAGAGTTGCATAATACATCCAATAAAGTACTGAGAGCGAATGTCCTTTATGTAAATGTATTCTATAAACATTGTTTGCATTTTACACTAATGCTTACAGTTTCACCTGGGTGTTCTGCCGCATCCCATTCACCCCATTACATCCTCGGTGATTTTGGCAATGAGCAAAAGTAGAACATGGAAGCTTTCAATTACATTGTGAACCTAATTGAAATCCACAGAAACCATTTCATTTTGAAGCTTAGTGATAGACTACTTCCACAGATAACACAAAACTAGATAAAATGTTTGTAAATCTTTCAACTTTATTGCATGTAACCTAGTACATGTGTTTGGGATTGTGACAATTATTTCTAAATGTATAATAATTTGTACAAAGTTTTGTTAAATATTCAGTTTTCTTACCACTGCAATATGTCACATTGTGACCAGGCACAGGTGTAGGGAGACCAGGATGCATGTACAGAGTCTGTGGGATTTATTGTGCGACCCAAAAGGTAGGGTAATACAAATGGAGAACAAGACCACTAACATAACTTCACAAATACACACACACCTTCACAAACAAATGCAGCACTGATCAGTACAACACGCAACTAACGCTTGACTTACCAGCCAGACCTACGCGGTCACATGTAAAGGATAAGACACAGGTGAAGCACATGAAGGCAATCCTGCCAGAATAATTGGTAATTAAGAAACCCACTATGGTGACACAAGAGAAAAGCCTGAGACAATGTTGCGTTTGGCTGCGTAGAGACTTAATACAGCTCTCCAGGATGCATAGAAAAAATAGAATTAATAGCACTTAAGTCAGTGGCAGAATGTGCATATGGTTCGTTTATATGCAACATGTCTAGATTTTGGTGTTTCTCCACTCAAAGCACCTAAACGGGCATAAACCCTAGACTATAGGAAAATACTCTTAAGTGAAAAAAAGCACGTAGCTATGCAGTTTTCTGACTTTAATGCATGGGAGAATCAATAGTCTGGGAACTGAAAAACAAACACAGTTTAAATATTGCAATAGTTTGAAAAGGTCGTAAATGGATTCTTCAATAACAGAACTGATACTTAATATGACGCTGCCTGTTTTATAATGACTAGTCAGACTCACAACATTTTCTGAAGGATGTAGAATACGGCAGCTTTTACAACCTTAGGTTGATGTGTCTGCTTGAAAAATGGATGTTATGATATGAAAAACAGAACAGCTGCACCATACGTGTGCAGACAGCCATCTTCCTGAGGTAGGTACTGCGTAAATGTATGTTCCTAGTCAACTTAAATTGAACCCCCCCCCCACCCAAGATCCTTTACATGAATTATTTATTGCCTGCTTTGTATTCGTAGCTGTTTGTGACTTCACTTTGAGGTTTGACCGTCAGTTTAACACAGCATTGTCCTTCAGTAGGCTCTGAGGATGACAGTTCCCAGTCGCCTCCTAAGCTTTTTGACATTTCGCTGAGCCTCACGCCGGGGAGCTGCACGTGTGCGCCGATGACTGTCTCCTGAAGTACTCCTGTCACAGACTCATTGCCTTCAGGATGATAACGCCAAACACCCAGGCTCAATTTCCATTCGTTTGGCAGAGGGGTTATTTATGAATTTCCTTGCTTGTTTATAAACTGCTCCAAGAGACTTAAGATGAAAAACTGTTCCAAGAGACTCGAGATGGGGGAAAAAATTGTAATTGGAAATAGAGAAAAATATTTTGAGGGAAACCAAAATGAATGCTTTGAACACAGGTATGATACAGGGGTTCTATATAAAAACATACATTAGACACATGTGATGACAGATTTTCCTTAAAGGAGTTGAGCTTCTGTAATATACTATTATGATACATGATAATTTTGTACTGGTCTGTGTTTGATCTGTATCAACTAAATATATTTGGGAATATATAAAATATAAGTTTACTAGGTAAAATAGCCTCTCATTTGTACATTTCCTATGTTCTTATTTTATTAATATCGGGTTGAATGATCCAATTAATGATGTATTATTGGATGAAAACGATTTTCTTGGTCACTGCTAAAATCTCCATACATTAAGAGATACGTGCTTTGTACAGCTGCTGTCAGAGAAATCCAGGAACACTGCAGTGGGTTTGGGCTATTCCAGTGTTTTTAAAACTTTGTGATTTTCATATTTCGGTTGATCAGCAATTTATTCTGCCCTTTCATTTTGATTTCGCATTTCATTAGCTGGATTTTGAACACATTTTTTATATTTTCTTGGCAACCCCCGTCATTTATAATTATTATTATTTTTCTTGTCACAGTGTGCTGCCATTTCAGTTTAATGATTCATTATGGCCTGAGGTCTAACTGTGTCATGATATTCCTTCTCCTCACAATCCCAGGATATTATTCATGACTATAAACACAGTTTACAATTAATTTTTATCTAACAAAAGAAGGTATTTTTTAGTAATCGTATAATTGACAAACTGTGATTCCCTAAAATGTTACATGAAAACAATGTCTTGACTGAGCCAAAGTGTATTGCTATTGTTATTATTATACACTGATATTGCTGCTAACAACAATAAAAGAACATTATTATTATTATAATAACAATAATAATAATAACAATAATAATACTTGTTATTATTATTATTATTCAAGTTGTTAAGACCCCCCTTCTCTACATAAAACATTTTTGTTTCACTGCATCAACACACTGTACAAAGCGGTAAAAAGGAGAATGTGAAGGCGGGTACGGTGAAAACTTATTTTGTCAAATACAGAATTGCATGATTCTGGAAAGATTCCACCAAAATTCCTGTAAGAACACCATAGTATAAGCACATAGGCACATACTGAGTGTTAGTTATGTATTCTGCACACATTCAGCTTATATAACGCATTCAACCAATAGCTGTGTGCTTTTTGCCTTTTTAATATGCATGCTTCCACTCCTACCATTAAAAGTTTCAAATCCTTTTGGAAAACAGTCTCCTTCCTGCACATACAGGTAGTCTTGCTCTTCCCACATCCATTGTTGTCAATTCTTTTAAATAAGAATAGTTCCTCTGAAGTAATTTACATTCCTTTTTAATATCTCTCGTTGAATTTTACTTGAAAAATCTGCAGTATTTGAGAACTAAATGACCTTTGGCAAAATAAAAATGTATCCAAATTAATGAATTTTCCAGGTATTTTAAATGTATTTGGATGAGTACAAACTCATTTTATATCGCCCTTAGCTGCTCTAAAAGCACTCCTGAGGGTTCATCAATCTGTAATATATGGACGTTTCAGGGACGGTTTTAAGCTGCAGGCAATTAGGCTCCTCAAGAAATGTTAATTGCACATCAAATCCTGCTGCAATTGACATTCTGACACATTATTCCCTGGTTTCTACTTCTAAAACCTCCAGTTCCACCTCCCATTTCTTTTAGATGTATTTGCTACATGTTTGTCCACGGGCCTCTTTCAATGTTATTTATATACTGTTATTGTTGACGGCTATAATTATTGCCTGTTCTTCATTTGGTACTATGGTCTTCAGGAAGTATGTAAGAAATGTATTGTTTTGCATACACAACAAAAACCTTCAAATACTGAAGTGTTTAAACTTTGAATCGTCTTTTAGGATTACCCTTTCATTATTTCATTTTGGAAAACAAAAATAACGACTTGCTATCCATCCATCATTCATATAGAGTGAGCCAGACATTACATACCAAAGATGTTTCTCAAGACCAGTGTTTTCAGAAAAACAATTAAATGGACAATGGGTAATAACATGTAAAAATGTAAAATGTAAAAATAAAGAAAGCCATTTGAAGAGGAAATGCATTTCAGAAGTGATTAGAGAAACCTCAGTGTTCTATAACGGATATTTATATACTTCAAATTCAAGGTTACATAAGAAACTGAAAATACTCTGGGTCCAGGTTTAGCAATCATTACTGACACTGAGTCAGAAGCATTAGGGTTCAGTCTATTCATTAAAGTCCCTAATAACAGAGAATAATTAAACAGATAATAAAGGTGAGTAAAGGGCTTATCTTCATGAGCAGGAAGCAATTTTGAGAAATTATAAAAATAAAAACTGAAACCAGGATTACATTTAAAAATGGCTGCTTATTCGTACTTAAACTCATTAGTTATAGATAGTAAGACGCAGGATGTACATTTCTTGAATTACATATGTATATTTCTTGTGAAATTTAACTTCACAAATATAGTGACAGAATATAATACAGACTTTGGCATTACTACACTGTGAAAAAGCGAAATCTCAGTGGTTTATAAAAATGTGTTGGGTGACTGAGAGAATTGAAAAACATAAAAAGGTTAATGTACCTGACGTGAAGTGTTTGAATGCACGCACAGAACGCCTCTTGTCCAATCAGATATCTTGGCTGGGACTAACTGTTGGATAATGCTAAATATATTTCATCTCTCCAGGCCGTAAAGCATTTTTGTGGCAACACGGTGCCTTGGTGCTGTTTACATTTATCGTCCTAAATCGAAGTAGCAGCTTACATGCAGTGGCTTGTCTTTGCAACTGCAAATAGTGTTTGCCTACCAGCGGCAAAGCATGCGGTCCTCCCAGATTCCATATAGCATGCAGGCCAGGGCAAAAGCTTCAGTCATTATTCGACTAAACATTAAACGGCTAAGATGCCTGATCAGCAGAATCTCACTTAGGGCCCGGGAACACCCAGTAAATGCTGCTATTGACAACCTGTTATAAAACGCTGTACATGATCAGTGCAAGTATTACTATGTTGAAAACAGCATGTTAATAGTAGGGATGACAGAAACCGGTCAGTGCTTTAGCAATCAGAACACTATCACAAAACAAGAGCTATTATCTAGTTCACAAACTGTAATTGTTGCCCTTCAAATGGGCGGCCATAGAAAATGTCTGTGATTGACTATGTCGAAATTGCTTTGTTCAAACTCTAGTACCAAGCTTATAAAATTAAGTGTTAAAAAATAAAATAAAAAAGTCTAATGGAGAAGTGAAATGCCAGGTGAAGTTCATTACAATAGATCTGTTAAAAATGCTATATTCTGACACAGAGTTAGAACTTTCATTATCATTTATCTGAGGACGTTAGAAGAAAAGCTGTCTCTCATCCAAAGAAGAGAATTTCCTGAACTTTCCTTTGTGTTGAGAGAATGAAGTAGGCGATGTGTGGTATCCTGTAGAGGAAGAGACATTTTTTACCATGTTAATGTTCTCTGCAGAGTTGAGTTCAACTGCTCTGACATAAACTGCATTGTGGAATCTATAAAAGCATATTGTAATAATGCTGAAGTAGAAAGAGAATTAAAATTGCTATATATATGAAAAATATAGATAATTTGATAAACAGCCATATGCTTAGATAATAAAACAGAAATTCCTTTCTCAAAACAAGATATGCACAAAGATTATTTAATTTCAGATTCTACTGTTAATGTTATTTTACTTACATGGGACTGATGCATTCCATATCGCAAACACCCATCCATTTTCTGTTCATTTCCTCTTCTTTCCAGTGTTTCAAATTGTATAGTTAGCCTGTAAGTGCTATCTTCTCTAAAGGAGACATGCATGTTTGTCAGCGTTCATAATGGAACAACTGGCAGTATCTGCCAGCAACAGGAGCCCGGAGAAAAAAGAATGTGAGTCATTTGGTCGAAGCCTCTAATTACATTACACTAGCGTGACAGTAAGCAAGGGCACAAAAATAATATTGTTGGGGGGGGGTCATTGTCAGCCATGGAGAACACATACTGAGAGGTGTCCATGGAAGCAAGAACTGCAATCCACTGCCACAGTGTTGGAAGGAAAAGACTTGCCAGTAGAACATGTGAAAGAACATTGTCCCATCTGGTGCAAACCAACAGAAGAACTACGATGGCATAAATTGTAGATCATTTTAATGATGGTCATGGGAGTCCTGTGTATGAAGTTCTGTAGTCATGTATTTGACATATTGGTCTAACACATGCTACAGATGTTGAACACCTACATGACAGTCCACAGGATGCAATAGAAAATGGGATTCATTGGACCAGCAACCTTCTTGCATTTCCCTAAGGTCCGTTTCCAACACTCACATGCCCAGGCACTCAACTGTGTGCAGGGCTGAGCGTGGGCATTCAGACTGGTCTGTGGCTACTCAGACACATACTGTATACAGAAGAGCTCAAGGCACTATGTCATGTCACATTACTCCTGTAACCAACATTAAAATTATCTGTGATTTGTGCCAAAACAGCCATTCTCTTGCTTCATGCCAGACATAATGACCTTCATTCACATCTGGTTTTGATGTACCTTGGTCACCCATCATCCTGTCAACAGTTTGTGGTCTTTCCCTCCACAGACCACTCTCAGTAGGTCAGTACCATGGCTGACCATGAGCACCCCAGAATCCTGTAGTGCTCTGACACAGATATCTGGCTGCAATTTCTCCCTTATCAAAGTCACTCAGGTCTATACCCCTGCCCGTGTGTTTTGCATTCAACACCTCAACTATCAGTAGTAAATGTTCGGTTACCATGTAATGTCTAAGACCAGGGGAGGCAAAGTCGTTAGCATTGTTTCTTCATACCTCTTGGACCAGGGTTTGAATCTCCAAACATGGCTGCATGTGTGGAGTTTACATGTTCCCCAGATGGGTAATACATCCCCCACAGTCCAAATACATTCTAAGGTGAACTGGAGTTACCAAATTGTGTGAGTGGACCTCATAATGAGTTGGCACCCCATCCTGGGTTGTCTTGTGTCCATAGCTTCTGAAAGAAGAAGATGATGGACTGTAATGTAAGGGAGCAATGAATTCCAGTATATGAAGGTTTGGAGCTATTGGGTAATTTGATTTCAGTTCAACAAATTTAGAAAAAAAGTATATATATATTAGATTGCACAACCAGCCTTTGCGTCGTCATTTTTGATTTTGATGAAACATTGACATGAATTTCACATACCTTACAAACCTTAGAGAAATTCTCTAAAAGGTCCACCACAACTTGCTTTAGGCTTCACTTTAGTTGCACTTTAGGCTATTCTCATGAAAGAAGCTGGATTAAAAAGAGTGAGATGTGTACTGTGTGAATGTGTAGTTTCAGTGATTCACTGGAAGTTGATAAATGCTTTAACCCAGCCTTGAAGATGCCTGGATTCAGTTTGCTAGATTTTAGACAGATAAGGGCTTTCATGCTTCGCATGATGTCTTCTATCTTTATTAGGATCATATAAATTGAACACACCAGAAAAATGCTTTTTCCATATTACTGGCCTAAGCTTAGCAGGAATAACTCACTAAAAACGACTAATCAAAATCCCCAAAATAATCAGCCTGATTGTGTTTGTTGGGTTTGATCAGAATGTTTAATTTAGGGTTGGAAAAATATATATCAAATATATATTTATATAAAAAATAGCTATAATAAGGATGACATGGTGGCACAGTGGTTAGTGGTTAGCACTGTTGCCTCGCACCTCTGGGACCCGGGTTCGAGCCCCTGACTGGGTTACCTGTGTGTGGAGTTTGCATGTTCTCCCTGTGTTGTCATGGAGTTTCCTCTGGGTACTCTGGTTTCCCCCCGCAGTCCAAAGACATGCTGAGGCTAATTGGAGTTTGGGCTTGATTTTACACGGGCTCGGGCTTACGCAGTAAATGAGTGGTCAGGTGATGCATTTCGATTAGCGCGAGAAAGATGTGAAAATGGATGCTGAGGAGGTGAAATGGAGACTAGCCTCTGGAATAAATGATGTTTAAAAAAATGTATCAATGACTCATTCTTGACACGTGAGCTGTGTGCGTGCGCACATTTGAATAATGTCGGGCTGTAAAGGGGTCGGGCTTTTAAAAATCTGTCAATCAATATGTACTTGTCGGGCTGGGAGCGAATTCTGTCGGGTTCGGGCCTTGTCGGGCCTAACTTTTAAGGCCCGATTACAGCTCTAGTGTGAGTGTGCCCTGTGATGGGCTGGCCCCCTGTCCAGGTTTGTTCCCTGCCTCGTTCCCTTTGCTTCCAGAATAGGCTCCGGACCCCCCACGACCCAATAGGATAAAGTTGGAAAATGAATGAATGAAAATAGCTATAATGTAACCCTATATACAGTAGTGTCACTGTCTGTGAATTATAGGGTACCGCTTTACAATAAGGCTGCCTTTTGCCACTTGTAAATGGTATACTTTAATAACTCATTATTAAAAAGAAAACTGTTTATCTTTGCTGTTATAACTTGATTAAAATTGTCTATTCATAATTTACAAACTGTTACAACCTAATTAATAACCAGATTATAAACCATTCATAAACTCTTTATATGGGTAGCCTTATTGTAAACTGGCACCAATAAATTTGTCTGTGTAGCCGCGAGAGGTTGTTGGACAGCCTTGGGAAAACCTCTTGCCCATTGCACAGTATCTTTCTTTTTTTTTTTTTGCATGTCTCTGATATGAGCTGCTAATTGGATCAGTCCCATATATTAGCTACACCTGAGGCCCATTCCATAGTTTGTCAACTTTCAGGTTGGTCTTTATGATTTCCTATCTATGCTGTCCGCACTTAGACTCTGAGTGTTGAATCCTCAACAAGTTTGGTCTTTAAAGAGCTGTGATTGTAGTTCCTGTAGGTAACGCTGCAGTGCCCCTGGAGTGCGGAGCAGCTCTTTCTGGTCTGCACATGGTGGCGCACTAAAGATGCAGTTTGAATAGAGAGCCATTTCCATTCCATAGTGATGAAGTCGCATTATGATTTCCACCAGAAGCCGTACTCAGACGCTACTGCTGTTTCGCCTCAGCTTTGTTTCCTGTAATATTTTATATTTAGTGATGTGTGTTTTTTTGTTTTTCTTGGGAACATATATTGCCTTTAGGCCACTTTGCGTAGGCTTTTTTGATTTTGATATCTGGGTTCTTTGTGCCTAGCAACCAGGGCTGGCACAAATAGGTTCCATGTACATTAAAAACATTTCAGTAGCTTAGGGTATCTGCCTGATAACTAACATCTGTTTCACAAGAAAACTACTAAAATATTAAACTAGTGTAGATAACTGTAATGTCACAGAATGCAACCACAGATATTGTTTTTTTCCGCTATTTTGTGCCCCCGTGTAATACGTGTACATCAACTGTTGTAGCTGTGGTCTACAATGAGATTTTTGAGTATTTATTCTCTTCAGATTTCTTGCTTAGCCGGATAACAGATTTAAAGTAGTCTGGGTTAAATGTAAGTGAACGAAGATCATTTAAACTGGGGTACCTTAAATCCGACATGTTATCCAGTAATAAGTAATAAAACCTGCTTTTTGAACGAGTCCCTGATATTGCTAAATGGCTTTCTGACTTCTTGTATTGGAACACGGTTAACTCAGGTGTGATGTCATTCCCACTCTGACTTCTGACCTCCAAGGTAAAGGCAGAATAACAAACCCCCTCCCCCCCACTGCATAATTTTGAAATGGGCAAGAGACTTAGATCTAACAGTGAATGTTACCGTCATAGAAATGGAAACAAAGTTGTTCAATTTCCCAAGAAAAACTAATAAGTATCAGACTTGTTTAAGAAGCCAATATCCAGGAAAAGGTAAATGGCATTCTGAGGAGTTTCTAAATAAATGCTGCAGGGCATAACATTAAACCAAAAAAAGGTAGGATGAGATATGGTACTAGGAACCTTTCCATCGCAGCTCAGTTTAAGCATGAAGAAAGTGCTGCTGTCTGGTCCACTCTGCCGTCCTACCGACCAGATGTCCACAGCAAGTCATAAACCTCATTACATGATGCTGGCAGGACATTCAGGCTACGCTGTTTCCATACTGCACATGTGCACAAAGAACGTCATCTGCAAAATTAGTATTTGAGATCAGTCAAGTTACAGGCTGCTGATAAAATAAGTAAATAAGTAAATCTGTGTAAATAAATAATAAAGAACTTAAGCATAATATCCCACAAACACCCCACCCTATAACTGGTAGAAAGGGCATTATCCTGCGGCCTACAAGACAAAATCATATGGCACCAAAGCTGGTTTATTGGTCTTTAAAAGAATAAAATGCATTTCATGAATTTATTAATGCGATATTTAAAATGTGTTTTAAGGCATCATAAAACTTTTAACAATATTTTTAACAGCATCAAGCTTTTCTAGCTAAAGAGGAAAGAGGGTCTGGCAGTTTAAAATGGTAAAAGCAGTAGCTGTGTATTGTTAATGGCGTTTAAACAAAATGCACTATTTTACATAGGTAAAAACATAGCCATCTTGTTTTTGGGGGGGGTTTACAGTATGCGTATTACATGTCTAGACATGTCGGTCAGCTAACGTCCGCGGCGGTGGGGAACGGGGCGTCGGCACTGGAGCTTTTGCAGTCGTGAACGATAAGCCCATAAGAAGGAAGCAGCAATGAAAGAAAATGGCCGCCGGTTGAGATATGGACAGAAAAGAAGGAAAAACCAAATCTTTGCAACATTGTCATTCTCAAAATGCATTTATTGAATTTTCCTTTTTACCATTCACCATGTGCTGGCAATAAAACACATGCTTCAAACATGCCAACCCATCAAGAAACAGGTCAAGTGAACAGACCTACAAAAAGGTGCACTACACACAGAACAGCACGGAGAATTAATAAAGAATATAAGCATATTGTCCCACACGCACCCCAGAGTATAGAACTTACATGGCGACTCAGGTCTGTAAAGAATAAAATCAGCCTAATCATCATTGACGATCTTATGGAAAAAAACCTGCGACAATAACGAAGTCGAATGTGTTATGTATCTGGTGCAGAATCTTTTCTACCAAGGTAAGAAAAGCCGAACTATCAATCTTAATGGCAATTACATCATATTATTTAAAAAACCCCATGATAAATTACAGATGACTGTATTTGCATATCAGATGTACCCACGGCATTCAAAAAATTTTCTAGGAGCTTTCGAAGACGCCACAAAAGGTACCGTCGTGTGGATTTTAAATCCGTGACACCAGAGGACTGTAGGTTCAGAACAGGAATCCTTCCAAATACAAGACTTTTGGCATTTTTAATTTTGTGATTATATTTACAAATCTTTGTGGGGACCTCAAAAACGGTCAATATCACAGTCAGAATGTCAAATGTCAAAAAACACAGGTTTTTAACCAATTAGTAATGTCAATATTTGTTTTTTCCACACTAAATGCAATAGGGGAGAATTTTCTCGAATAATATATTTAAATGCCGTGACACCTGGTCAGCCTTTCATACAATTTCTTACATTTGGTTCCACAATTGTCTCCAAAGTCCATGATGGTGCTAAATAAGTAGCAAGTAACACGACCATTTTTCAGCTGCACAGTGGTTGCCTTATATTGAGCTTATATAAGGAACAATAGTGCAAATAAACAAACAAACCCTGTGGGATTTATTCCTTAAAACTTTTTAGAATGTTAAAAAAAACGGTTCTAGTTTTTCAGTTCAACATTAGTCAGAAAGTAAAGTTTCTATTTTGTGCGTGTGTGTTTATATGTGTGTGTGTGTGTGTATGTGTGTGGGTGGATGGACCTAGCGTCTTCCACAATGTAATAAAAACCTGTTATTTTGATATTGTGGGGGCCATTTTCAAGTCCTCACAAAGATCAGTGAATGGAATCAAGAAACTAAAAATGCCAAAAGTCTCATATTTTGTTTGGTTTCTTATGGTTAAGGTTAGGGCTGGGTAGGGGTTAAGATTGTCATGTTAGGGAGTTTTCCCCATAGAAATGAATGGAGAATCCCCACAAATACATAATTACAAACATATTTGTGTGTGTGTGTATGTTTGTGTGTGTGTCTGTAAATAGAGAAATGAGCCAGCAGTGCACCTCAGACCTGCACTTAATGTTTCCCATTGCTTTAGAAGGTCACTTGATGTCATGTGAAAGATTCATGAGAAATTGTTGGATAAGTTAATGCTCATCTCTGGCATCAGAAAGTTGCCTCTGCCCTTTGCTTTCTGGTCATTTCCCAGTGTCTCCTGCTCCACCCTATTCTTGTGTACTGTTGTCTTAGAATATATATATATATATATATGGCCATGGCTGTGTGTGTGTGTCTGTGTTTATATACTGTACAGTGTATGTATAAAAAATTTCTGTGACGTTAGACTTTATAGAACAATGCAATATTGGATTCGACCATGTAGTGGTCCTTTACTTAATACGATCCTCCTGAATGTGTAGTTGGGAAAAGTGCTTAAAAAGTCTGGTAAAACAATTACCTTGGTGTGACAACATGTTGTTCAAAATTAAACCCGTGTCAAGTTAATGTCAAGTTCTTACTAATTATCACCACAATAATTAATTTTATTTATTTTTTTCTACAGGCAGATATGCAGGAACTTACACAGTGAATAAAATGAGAACTATAAAACAGTTATGTTCAGATATTCTTTTTTTCAGTATTTACTGTATGTGTCATGCCACAAAACTAGCACAAAGCAGCTAATCACTATGTACCAAACATATACTTAAGATGCTGTTTTGGATTCCAAGAAGCAAATCCAGCACGGTTTGCCCTTGCTTATCCTTCTCTTGGCATTTGTTATACTACTTTGCAGGGAGTTTTCCTCTGGGTGGAAAATATATATGAAAGAATCAGGAAAGACAGTTTCCTTTGAGCCGGTAGGCATAGCAGGTTGAAACCAGCAGACTATAAACAGCAATACAGCAAAATGTCCTCCTTACTAAATTATGTGCTAAATATGCCTCCCTTTGTTAATAAATGAACGATGTAATGCTTAAAAGTAAATCAACATGCAAGGTATAAAATATGATGTCATTATAGAAATCTGCAGTCATATACAGTGAACTCCAGTTAATTAAAAGAAAGCTAAAACAATATCTGCCAACAATGTCCACGCACACACACAGCCACACATACATGTGCTGGGTAAATATATCCTTGACCCCTCATTCATTTCTACAGGAAAAATGCTAACGCTAACTATGACAATCTTAACCCCTACCAGTACTAACCATAAACATAAGTAACGTCATACCTGCCTGGAAACTGGTCCCCATAAAGTAAGGTATACCCCCTTACAGACACACACACACCCACATATAAATGTGCAGCGACACATTTCTTGGAACACAATGCTGCTTGTAAAATGACTGCTAAATAACTATGGTATTTAGATAATACATTTTTGGCCTTTATATGAATGAAAAGGAATATTTTACAGCATTGCAAACTAGGGAGTAAATCACCACTCCTCAGCTTACTCAAAATTATACTGCACTGAACCATTTCTGACATTTATTTACACAGTCAGCCATAATGCATGGACTTGGCAGCTTTTTCTAAATAAAAAAATTATTATTATTCACCCACATGTGTTACCATGGCATAGTGGTGATGATGAGAGCCATGGGGTAGGTGATAAGTATTCACTGGGCAGTCACGCAACAAATTTCAGTACACACGCATGGCTGTAATCATTGAGACACAGATGGGTGAATCATGTCTATGCTAATTTGAAATAATTCTTGGTCTACGATTTATATTTTTGTGATGGAACATTCAACAGGAATTCAGCTGCATCTTCATGAAAGCACCCCTCCAAAGAAAAAATGAGAATAGCATTAGGTTATAAAATAAACATGCAGACAACTTCAGACTACGGGCTGCATCACATGATTTCAAACACACAAAAAAAAATTCAATGTAGACTGTCTCCATATATAAAATGTAAAGTGCTACAGCACATTATTTAACATTTTCTTCGGTCTCAAATAAATAAAATAAATACAAGGATAACCATCCGCTAGCGATACAACAGAATGTGTGTAGGTCTCTTGGTGTATGTCTGAAAAAACATTAAAGCCTAAACCAAATACATTTAAAAGAATTTGGTATCAGAATTAAGGTATGTATTATTAGAGCACATACTGTAATGTCAGGATTACTCCTGTGGCCTGTATTACGAAGGGGGTTTTACCAAATCAGACTTAACCCGGAGTTAATTGGCGAATGCGGGGTTGACAAAATCGGGTTGTCTCAATCGGTGTCGTGCCCAGCTCCGTCCGATCCTCATGTGTGCCACGCCCACCTCGTTTCCTCTTGTGATTCCCGAATGTAATCACCTATGTCTTGTTAATGCTGCTTGTCTCTGGTATTTAGTCCGCGTTTCAGTCAGTCTTCGCAGAACCATCATTGTCGTCTTACCCCGTCAATGCCTGTTCCGTCAATAAACCCCTGTTCCACTGACAACCTGGCTGCTCTCTCCTCCCTTGCCTGCTCACCACTCGCGGAACGTGACAGAATGACGGATCTCCCGAAAGACGCACCGAAGCAAGACAAGGAGTCCTGCTGCACGAGGTAGCATATTGGAGAGAGCAGCCGGAGCTACAGGGGGACCCCAATCTACAAGACCTGGTGGAGAGAAGCTGGGATCTCCTCCAGGGGATTACCCCGGAAACCAAGGAGCGCTCCCTGATTCAACAACTTGTTTGCCGGCTGAAAGAGAAGCGGCTACAGCCCCTCGCCTGCCCGGAGGCAACCCCGCCTCCTACTGCAGGTTCTGGGCGGCGGAAGAAAAAGCAGTGCCGAGGGAAGCAAGAAGATGCCCCAACCATCTTCCTGGGAGCCTGCTCCCTGCTCCCTGCCTGGGAGGACACTGCTGCTGCCTGGCCGGTCAGCCCCGCCGATGAGCTGCCGCATCCAATGGAGGCGTACCAGTATTGGCATGCGCGCCTGGGACAAGGGGGAAAACACGCAGTGAGGGATGCTATTCCCTGTGTTCCCCGGGCTGTTAAAGGGGCACCGGCCTCGTTAAGGACACACGGTCCGGCAATCGGGCCCGAGGTTCTGGACCTGCCCGAGGTTCCGGACCTTCATGTGCCGGTCCTAGTGGCTGCCCCTCCTGCCGCCGCAGATGCCGCCGCGCCCTTCGAGGCACCCCCTGATGGCCGCTCGCCCATGGACGCCGCCGCGCCCTCCGAGGCACCCCCTGATGGCCGCACGCCTGCTGAGGCGCCCCCTGCTGGCCGCACGCCCTTCGAGGTGCCCCCTGCTGGCCGCATGCCTGCCGACGCCGCCACGTCTGCCAAGGCGCCCCCTGCGGGTCGCATGCCTGAGCCCGGCTTTCCTGGCTCTCCCGTCCGGCCCGCGCCGCCTGACCAGCCCGTCCAGCCCGCGCCGCCTGACCAGCCTTGCTCGCCCGCGACGCCGCCTGCTCCTGCAGCCGCGCCCACTGCCCTGACTATAGTCCCTAAGGAGATCCCGGAATATGGGACTACAGCTCCTTCCTCCAGAGAAAAGGAGGACCTCGAGTGGGACCCCTCGGGGACCTCCCTCGTGACTCCTTGTCCCTCACTCCGGCGTGGTCTACGTCGACCTAAACCTCGTCTGTCACTGTCCAAAAGGGGGAGGGATCATAGACGTCAGGCTGGGGTCCCGCCCACCCTGCCCCCCTGGCTCGCCCTCGTGCACCATGGCTGGGGCTCTGGGGTTGCCTGCGGGTCCTCTGGCTCAGGGTCGGCTAGCGCCGCCTCCGGGTCCCCCTGCTCTGGCTGGGCGTCGGACAGCGTCTTCGCCGGCTCCGGCTACGCTGTCGCCTGCCGCGGCTTCCCCCTATTGCCTGCCTTCCCTGGTGTTCCCTCCTGCTCTTTCTGTGTCCCCTCCGTCTCTCCCTCGTCCCATTCCCTTAGCCCCTGTGTGGTTCCCTCCAGCTCCCTTCTCCCTCTCCTCTGTGGCCCCTCTAGCCGCCACCCGTCTGGGCTCCCTTTTGTCCCCCGTCTGTTCCTGTTTGGTCTCCCCTGTCTGCTCCTCGTCCCTTCATCCCACCTGTCTCTGCTCCTCATCCCCCTGTGCCTCCCGTGTTCACTCCTGGGCCTTTTGTTCCACCTGCCTGTGTTCCCCCGGTGTCTCCCTTCCTGGTCTGTCTGTCTGCGTTCCCTGTTCTGTGTCAGGTCCTGTCCTTCTTCAGGTCCCTGTTCCTGTTCTGTGTCTCTGTTCTGTTCCCGGTCTCTTGTTGATGGTCTTGCTTTTGTTTTCCAGGTCCTGTTCCCTTGGGTGCGCCTTTGGGGGGGGGGGGGGGGGTTCTGTCATGCCCAGCTCCGTCCGATCCTCGTGTGTGCCACGCCCACCTCGTTACCTCTTGTGATTCTCTGATTGTACTCACCTGTGTCTTGTTAATGCTGCTTGTCTCTGGTATTTAGTCCGTGAGTTCAGTCAGTCTTCCCAGATCCGTCATTGTCGTCTTACCCCGTCAATGCCTGTTTCGATTACTTGCCCGTCAATAAACTACTGTTCCACCGACAACCTGGCTGCTCTCTCCTCCTTTGCCTGCTCGCGGAACGTGACAATCGGGGCTAATCAGTACTATGACGCCAGTTAAGAAGTTGATTTGTTAAATCGGCGTTAACTGCATTGGAGTTTGTGCGCGTTCACATAAATGGAGCACATTCGGCAGCACAAGGCACCGTTTGACTCATGGCGCGATCTCCGTATTTCACAGGAGGAAGACTGCATGCTAATTATGCAGGATTATGAGGAGTTTAAATCAATATTGTAAAGAAAGTCCAATATCACTGCAGCCAGCAAAAGATTGATTTTTTTTTTTTTTTTACTGTCTCGCTGCTCCTTACAGAGTGGCAGGTTTGACATTGTTGGTAGAGTTTCCACCTGCCTCCCACTAAGATCAAATATTGTGTCTCATTTTGAACTAAAACAGGATGCGACTAAAAGTCGCAACATTATTTGCTGATGTCTGTGACTGTGAGTGCTTGTATTCTACTGATGGTAATGCTTTGAGTGCTAAAATAAATTTCCAAGAGATTTCAGTACCCGACAACACTCTGTTGCATATGTAGGCTTCTTTAAATTTCCAAAGGACCGCCACACCACCAGCATCTTTTTACCTGGTTGACCCACCATATCTCCTATTCAAAAGATGATGTGGCAGCTGTGCTTCCTGCAATGATAATAAAGTTTCCTCTGAAGGAGAGTTTCTCTCTGCCATGACTTACATGTATTACCAGAACAGTAGTATGTGAGGTGCTTTGCTAACCCAATAATCCTTGCTGTGTGTTTGTTGTGCATAAGTTGTACGTTCTCAAGACACTGTAATTGGTGGCAGGCCAGGTTTAGTCAGCGCTGACAAAATGCCACCTCGCATTCTTCCTAGTGTTGATTGCTGCGGATTATTACTGTGTGGACTTTCATTTTGGATTCCACTCGATTACCCTTATTGGATAGGCTGCTTTGGACTTGATTTTTCCGTGTTGTTTTGAACACGTTGTCTTTTGTCTGTCTGCCCTATTTCCTTCTTTTATTTGCTCAATAAATCACTTGTGCTCAATTGCTGGTCCAGACAGGCACTTTCACTGAGCATTTTTCATCTTGATATTGAGGAAAATTATATCATGACAATTATCGGTCTATCACCCAGCCCTGGTTTGACCCGTCATGGCCATTTTATTTCTTGTCTCTTTTGAGTTTAGATTTTAATAAAGTTCCCTCTGTGTCTGTAAACTGAACATGAGTCGTCCTCCCTGCATGTCCTGCTGTAACACATGGATGTGTAATTTAGAGTTACTCTGATTACCTCTAGACATTTCTTACTTTTAACGAAATTCAGTCACAATGGACTTCTCTTTGGATGATTACATGATATCCATAGACACAATATGAAACCAGTCTAGTTTTATATGTAGTTCAAGGACTGCAGGCAGGCTACAATCTGGCAGAGTGTGTGTGGTCAGTTCAGCTCAGGGTCTGTCTGATTAACTCAACCCAAAGGCTGCCAAGCAATTTTATCATTGTATAATTTTTTGCAGCCTGTTGGATTGTAACATTCCATGATCTTATGTCAGTGATCTAGTGTACACTTATTCTGGCCAGAAATTGCAGTAACACTACATGGAAATCTTTTGGAGATAGTAATTTCAGAAAAGCAAGCATTAAATAAATTTACTGGGCAGAAATATAGGATCAGTTCCAATTCAAATCAAAGTACGTAGATCTCAAGTGGCCACTTTACTACATAAACCAACTCTACCATGCATGCAAAACAATACAAACAATCAAAGTAATGCATACCCGGCAGGAAAGATCCACAGTAAATATGCTAATCACACAAAACCATGAGGGAGCAGCGACCATGTGTAAAAGTTATTTCTAGGGGATATGGCAATGAACTACAGTAGTCACCCATCTTTCAATGAATTGTTCGTAAACAGTCATAATAAAAACGACAACAGTGAGGTTCATCGTGTAGAAAGAAGACAGAAACTTTCGGGAAAAAACAGTCATCCGGTTTTCTTTAAATCTTTATAACTAGATCCTGTCGACGACGACAATGTCAAAAACAATGATAACAACTCTCCCCAGCTCTCAAACGAATAAATGAATGAATGAATATTACATTACAGTTTTTCAAGACACTCAAAGTGCTTAACAGAATCAATGGGGAACCACTTCATCCACCCCCACTGTGTAGCCCCCACCTGGATGATGCAACGGCAGCCATTCTGCACCAGTACGCTCACCACACAGTAGCTAAGGTGATGAAGGTGCAGGAAGGAATTCACCAGTTAGATAAACGGGATGATAAGAAGGCCAGTTTGGAAAGGGGCGTAGTGTCCAATTTTAGCTAGGACATTGGGGTACTACCCTACTCTGTCAAAAGATGCCCAGCAATCTTTCATAACCTCAGAGAGTCAGGACCCAATTAATATTGATCAATCTCTCACAGTGCCTGAAGTAAATGTGCTTCATTGGTACTTTATGGTGGTTTGGTACTTTCAAAAAAAATTCTTTTGTACAGAATGGAAATCCTGGTTCCATTAATAATGAAAATTATTCTAGATTCTGATTACACAAATCATTCTGATTTTCGTTTATTTTCATTTTAGGTTTTTCTGTGCTCAACTTTACCATGCATAACTGAGCCAGTGACAGCCAAAATGTTATCAGTTATGTATTCATATTTATTCATACAATACTAACTTGTCTTGAGGGATTGTACTTTTTCTCTCATAGTATTGAGTGCACGTTAAACTTAAATTTCATAAGATTTTCAGATCAAGCTTGATTGTTTACCAAACTGGTCTGAACCTTGAACTCCCTGTACAACCGCAAAAAATGTTTTTGTACTTTTAAAAAAATAAAACATTGGCCCAGTGTTTATTTCGCATAAATTTGCTCAAGTCTTCATGGCTTTGCTTTGATAAATGCAAGAATAAAAAAGTAAAGAAAATAGAAAAGAAAGGAATAAATTACACTATTCTTCTCAAAGGCCATCACTCGCCACGCTCATTCAAACAGATACGCAAACTTATCTGAAATTAAACCTATCATCAGTCTCCACAATCAACAAATCAAAATCAATTAAGAAAACACTAGAAAATGCACAAATTGCCATAAAGTGAAGATTACACAGATAAAATTTGACAATCTACCCAATCACACACATGTTGTTGTAGTTCACCTTAAATGGTACTGTCTACCTGTCCAGGAACTCCACGATGATAGATGCAGAACTTCTTGGTGATAAAAACAGATCCTAAATAAACACCAAATGAATCACTCATTGTTACTGATGAAGTTTATTGACAAGCTAGGCAGTGCAGAATTGTCTCACATTGTTTGTACTATACTGACTTTGCCTGTTTGGTATTATATGTATTTTTGTCAGTACACAATGTTCATAATGGGGCCCTGTACTAACCATGCATATTGCTCATAATAACTTAGTCAAACAAAAGAGCTACTAAGATTAATACTTTTCTTTTTGAACAGTTACAAGAATATACTCTTTGGCAGTATTCACAACAATATATATAATTACACGGCCAGACACAAAAGCATGCAGGCAAAAGGGGAGTCAGGAGTGATCCCCTTGCAGAAGTCACCTTTATTACACACCAGTCTCATCACCCTGCAGAAGTCACCTTTATTACACACCAGTCTTTTCACCCTGCAGTAGTCACCTTTATTACACACCAGTCTCATCACCCTGCAGTAGTCACCTTTATTACACACCAGTTTCATCACATAAATATAAAGGGTGAGAATGTCAGCCATTAGGTGGAATTAAGAGAACCAACAAAGAGTGAGGGGTCTTTTTCTGGGTTTGGTGGCTATAGTCAGGGTGTAGACTTTCATTTCTGCCAAAACCGCCGTTTTCTTCTTCCCTAAGCCACCAGGAAAGTGGAGCCAGCTGGAGTAATTTGTGGGGAATTAAGGGTATGTCTTGGTCAGGGCAGCTTGATTGTTGGTCTACAACATGGATGCTTAAGCAGAAGTGCAGCCACATGTTTGTGGTTCAGAACAGAAATTTAAGGCCAGCTGCAGAGGAGGCATTGCAAGAGATGATAAAAATATAAAGTGTTTCCGGAGAAAATGTAAAATTTGCAGAAGAGAAACACAAATGCCATCAATTTTATTAGTAATGATAATAATTCTAATGTCAAGTCTTCTGTCACGACCCCTGATGACAGCACGTCTGGAAGGCCACATCAGCAAGTACGACTGGGTACGGGCAAGAAGATGACTTTTTAAGAGGGAGACTGACAAGCCAGCAAGGAGCAACAGCTGGGCTCCAAAATTTGATATTGTGAATTTCCATTTCGGTTTTGTTTCCAATTTTTGTAATTGCTGGCTTCTGTAGTTCTTCAATTCCATTTCTGTTGTTGTTTGCATGGTTCTGGTATTAGCTGTTTCATACGCAGTTCATTTTGTTACTTTGTTTTCATTCTCTGTCTGAACATACATACATGCTCAGCCACAGTCTACTTAGTCGTGTATTTCTTAGCCTTAATTGTTTGGTGACATCGTACATTGTTCCTCTCCTTTGTGTTATGGCCAGAGACATGTAGAAAGAAAGTCGCATCAACGGAAGTTCAAAATGCTTGATCGTCACGTGGTTTATGTATGCGTCAGATAGTGCCAGGCAGTGCTTGGTGGGCAACTTGAATGCATTAAATAGAGAGAGACAAAACTGCGATTTTATTGGACAATAATTGACAATAAATGCATTGATTTACAATATTTATATAACATACCAACATGTATGTAGTTGCATCAATTCATGAATTACATTACTTTAAAAAAAATACATGTTCTTAAACTTGTATGGTAGTTGAGCAATCGTATCCTAGTGTTTATTGATATGTTTACAGGGAGGGGGGGAATGTTTCAAAATTCAGATCAAATTAATCGTCTTATATTTCTTAAATTTGTGGTGGCTTCAGAAATCCCGTGGTAATTGATGGCCTGGCTAATAACTTATAAAATAATAATCTCAGAAACATGAATAGCATGTCAAGCAGTTTGCCTGTGGCCTTTCATCCATGTTGTCCTTGCGCGTAATCTCCACTATGGTTTGCTGTGCTGCATGTTCTAGTTGCTGGCAGAAAGATGTACAAATGTAAGTGCCACGATGTGGCAACGGAGGAGGCGGGAGCAGCCGTAGGGGCAAAACAACGAGGGGTTTGTTAAACGAAGGAGAACAAACAAAAGTAGACCACATGGGGTCAAATAGAAGGCAAAACTGACGGGGGGGACCACTGGAGCACAGACATTAGACAACATCAATGACCAGACTGGGGAGGACAGGCCTGAGAGGTGCTCTTATACAGTACACCACAGACGAGGAGCAAATAAGAGGCATCTGGTGTGAATCACATGAGGGCTGAAACGAGAGGCAACGGGTGTGACTCACCGCACTAGGGAGGGAACGAGAGGGGCAGGAAGGCAGGACATGACAGTATGGTTTCCATAGTGACTTAGGGGGGAAAAATAGTTGGCTCGCGTCAGCAGGAAAATCTCACTAAAGATTACAACAACAAAACAATATGTGAGGTAATGATATTCAAACACAAAGAGCACACCATTGGGAAGCTCAGTGTTAGCTTTATTAAAAATAGGCCTAAAAAGGCCTAAAAAGGCCAGAGAGCTGAGACTCATGGTGCAGGGTAAGGGTGAATGTTGGATAAAATGGTATTAAGAGATTAGAATTTACAATTAAGAGGCTCTTCATGGTTAATGTTATGCGCTGCTAACTTTATCCATTATGTCCTACCCTAATCTGTTACCTGGCAGCGTTCCCTAAATCTATTACTTTAGTGAGGAATAATTCACTAACATGCTTTAATGCACATGTTGTTTCGATACTGATGTACTGATAATAATAAAATCAGATTTTTAAAAATGTTTTACCCTTTAAGAGTGTATCACAAATGGGTTTGTTGTGCTGCATCTACAGCACTGCTTGTATTGGCTGCTATCTGCTGGGAACTACTGAGAGGCTCCAAGGTCAGCCATTGCCGCAAAAAGACTCCATTGAAATGAACCACGTTGACGCAATTCTCTTTTAACAAGGTTCTGGTTACAGCCAGACCCTAGACTGGCTTGTATCAATGAGTTAATGAAGTCTAAAATACTTCAGTTATTTGGTAGTTTTACAATGTAACAGACTCCTGGCTATGAAACAGCTCGTAGTTTTATTTGAGTGTATATGTTTGGACTGTAAAAATAACATTCATTTACTTGACAAACTAATTATCGTAGCCTTATCTGTCACCTGGCAGCGTTCCCTAAATCTATTACTTTAGTGGGGAATAATTCACTAACATGCTTTAATGTACATACAATAGGTGGATTGTCAGCATTATAATGCAAACGGGCAATGTTGCTGGAAATGTTACAACGTTATGTTATGAGCTGAAAGGTTGAATGACAGAAAAAGAAGAGAGGGATGAAATGGAGAATAATAGTAAAGATTGAGACAACTTGTGAAGTTAATGGTTGATACAGTATGTACAGTAAATACTCATTTAATATGTTCATATTAAGTTATGTAAATCATTAATTTAATCAAAAATGTAGGACGATAAAACATAACGGCCAATAATTGCGCAAATTACATAAGGCCTTTTTAAAAAAAAATATATATATATATTTTTTTTTAAATCTTCAGTAGGAGCTATGAATGTTTCAGAATTATCTAAGTATTAGCCAAGAATTACCATTACCATGTCTGTGCTGGTGTCTGTTTTTTATTTATTTTATTTTTTTTTGGGGGGGGGGGTTCCCTTTATTCTATGCTAGGTCCACTGCCCCTCAAAGAGGCTTTGCAGGGTCTGTTTACAGTCATAACTCCCTTCTGTCTGATCTCAATATTGTATAAGTAGCCATTTTTTGTTTCATTTTACCTAATGATTAACTCAGTGGGTGTTCACTGATATAGTCTGATCAGCTTCTCATTTGAGTTGTTTGGAAAGGAAATATTTAATAACACGCATTATCACTTATACAGCTCCGAGAGATTTAAATTTCATGGCAGTGGTTTGATAATTTGTACATCATTACGCGTATATTTTTTATTCTGACCTGTCTCTCCTAAAATATGTTCAGTGTGTTTTAACAATACTCCCCCAAAATGAGAATAAATCTTTACGTGTCCTCTTTCCTATGGATAATAATAATGTAAATGGATTGACAGCTTTCCTGAAGGTTTTCTAGCACAGACAGAGTATAATTAGATGCACTGGCTTAATTTGTAGTCTGCATTACAGTTCTCAAAAGAGCTCTGATTATGTTTAATTATAATATTAAAATTACACACGGTCACACAAGTTTTGCGCAGCACACTCTTTGTAGATTATGATTGGTACATTAAAATACATTAATTGTTTTAATCTTTCCTCTGCCCAGTCAACATGCCATGAAATCTGTGACAATTCATTATAATTCCCTAATGCCAGCACAGTCTGTGCTGCAACTTATTTATTTTACAGCAATAACTAAGATCTATACAAATTAAATGCAAAAATGTAAATCAATTTAAGACTGCATTGCACATCATGCCTACAGACATGCTTATATATTTTAAAATGGTCCAAAGAGTTTTGCCGGATTCCTCATTCTGCTGGTACAGTAAGTCAAACACCCACAAAATTTGGCAAAACATCCATAACAGTCTCTTCAGCATTTAGATACAGCATTTTTCCTTGACAATTCTGGGATATCTATTGAACCTGATGACTCATGTGTTTACTTTGCCCATCTTGAGACACTTACGTCCATTTTCTATAACCGCTTGTCCTGTTCTGGGTTGTGGGGGTCCAGAGCCTATGGGCACAAGGCAGGGAACAACCCAGGATGGGGTGCCAACACATCACAGGATGCCAACTCATCATGGGCACACTCACACACCAAATACACACACATGCACACCTATGGGCATTTTGATAACTCCAATTAACCTCAGCATGCTTTTGGACTGTGGGGGGAAACTGCAGTCCCCAGAGGAAACCCAACAATGACACGGGAGGAACAAACAAACTCCACACACATGGAGCCCTGGCTGAGCCTTGAAACTGGGTCCCAGAGGTGTGAGGCAACAGTACCAACCACTGCGCCCCCATGCCAGCCACCTGAAATGCTCTTAAACACAAACATATAAAACAAACGTAACAAAGCACAAAAATCATCTAGTGCCTAATACTGACAGTCCATATAATACGTGAACAAGCACCCTAGGCCATCACATAGAAATTGTTTCACACTTTTAGACAATTTGTTTTCCTATGCTAACCTCTAAAATTGTGTTTAAATATGTGGTAAAAATACTGCATGCAGACAGTCCCATTGCCATTAGTCAGTTTTTTGCATAGTCTATATGAATTTATTAGTTAAATTTATTATATGGATTAATTTATGAATTAAATAAAGTCAATTGATTGATTTTGAAGAATGAATGCACATTTGAATACATTTTCAAATAAATATTTCAAAAGTGTATCGTCATAACTGGGACATACTTATGAGTGTCTATGACATATACATATACTTCGATGTCCATCCATCCATCCATTTCCCATCCCCACTTGGCCATTGCAGGTTTGTGTGCTTCAGAAATTCCAAGGAGCTACAGGCACAAGGCAGAGAATAGCCACGCGTTGGGCACCAACCCAACTGTAGCGTCGCATTTCAGACGAGCTGGCAGACAGAGGAGTGGAGCTGTAAATACCGACACACAAGGAAACACGGAAAACAACGTCAATGACAGACCTGGGGAAACATACCAACCAACACCAATATGTTAACTGAGCTATAGTGCATTTCTACAGTACATAATATTTGTTCCATCTTCAAATATAATGTAATGTTTTATAGTAATAATAATAATCATCATCATAACATTTATCATTATTATTATTAACAATAATAATAATAATAATAATACAGACAATATAATCATCATCATCATATACATTTTTTGATCAAGAATCCTGTGAGAAAATCTCCATTCTTGCGAATATAATTGCACTCCATGCTATAATTTTGCTCTCGGCTGACGTTTCAAACACAGATTTTATATCCATTTCAGTAGCTGCATCCAAAAGGAAGGAGGTCAGACTCATCCCATTGATAATATGCCATTTCATGGCAAACGCAGCAGTCAAAGTGAATATTTGGGACTTCATCTCTGTCCAAGGTGAGACAGCTGTCAGTTTTTGTCCATTGTTTTACTTCATTTGTGATTATTGCAATTAACAAATTCTTATACTGTACATATTATGACATTATGACATACATTTCTTAAAATGTATGTACAGATTAATGATCTTTCACATTGTACTGTGACACATGCATATGCAGGTGCATGTTACTATCTTAATGAAACGCTCTTAAAATAACAGCAAATAACAACAATATGCATGCGTGCACCTCATGTTAAGCCCGATACGCCCATGTGCTATTTAAACACCGGAAAATGACACCTGCGCCTCACTCATGCTAGCAAAGACAACTCTATCACGCCTGCCACCATTCTGCACCAGGTGTATGACAGAGCCGTTGCATTTCATTTTCTGAGTTTAAATTAGCATTTCATTTATTTTATGGAAATAATGATTAAGGAGTTTATTATAAAACTCTTTGTGTTATGGATGAAAACTGCTAACAGTTAATGGTTATTTAAACATCCATACAGATATTTTGGTTTTCTCAAACCCCCAACATGCAAAACTGAAAAATGAATTATGTTCGTCAGAAGTTAAATATTAGAGATGGTAGTCCTTGTGCTGGCCTTAACCACCAGATCCGCTGACCCTTTGTCTTCTGTCCAATTACTTATATAAGTTCTGCAATGTTAATGAGCCAAGCTAAATGCAGTACAATAACATGAACAGAATGATCTCACAGTCTACAAATCAGTTCTTTTGACCTTTGCTTCATCCATCTCCGCAGCACTGGAGATCACATTCATAATCCACATATTGTTTCTTCACGTTCATTCTGTTACTTCAGAAGATTTTGAGCTTCTCTCTCCTAAAGAACAGTATGCAATGTAAATAACTTTTTCACAGAATGGAATCCTAAAAAAAAGACGCAGCCAGACATTTGACTTGCTTCTCCCTCCTTCACATCTGCTTTAGTTACAATTGATTTATTGCTTTCAAAACTGCCAAGAACATTTCTTAATTTATCAGACATTGGTTGGAACAACAGCTGGACTGGGAACACCTGTGATAAAATAAGCAATGCAAGAATTACAGAAAAAAAAAGAAGTAGTGATAGTTGATTGTCCCATCAAACCATTGTCATGCTATTTCCGAAACCACCTTGCCATACTCTTCAGGGACCCTGCCCTGCAGGAAATAGATGGAAGGTTAGTATGCATTGCTTCCACTGTCTATCTGCACAAGTATTCGAATGCATGTGCTATAAGGAACTGCAGCATCCTTGTAAAGAAACATTCTTTAGCCCACATTTAGATCTGTGCATCACGTATATAAGCCCTTGCCAGTATTCATATTATAATCACAAAAACTGGATGCTTTTCATTCTATGCCTGTTTTTCCTAGCAAAGGATATCTATTTTTGTCTATTTTATTGTTAACCTGCCAATGCACTGGTTGTGATTACTGACAAATAGCAGATACTATCAGCACCACTGTCAGCTTTAGCTTCAGTGAGCTGGAAACCAGTGAAGTAGAGGAGATACATTATTGCAAGTTACTGGATAAATATAAAACAGTAGCTGACAGAAAGAAGAACATAGTAATACATTTTTCATTTCTGTGGGGAATGTGTATTTTTGGCCTAACCGTAATTGCTCAGGGCACGTAAGCGTAGTCCCTGAGGCAGTTGGGGTTAAGGGCCTTGCCTGAGGACCGATGGCGTCGTCATTCTTCCGGACAAAATTCTACTCATGGAAAAAAACTCCTAAGCTGCAGCACCTCAATCCAACCTATGCAGTTTTGCCAACAGCCACTACATTCACCAACAAAGATTGGTAACACTTTACATTAACTCCATTCATTATGCTTCCATAGCACATTTAGTGCACCTTCATAATACATTCATAAGCAGCATGTAAGCATACTTCAACATTCCAACATTTCCAACTTTAACAGCTTTAATATATACAATGACACAGTTAACACAATGGAATATGGAAGAGGCACTTATAAATTATCATTACATGTCTGAAATGTTTAGATTGAAACTTTGTATTTACCAAAATATATGTACAGTAGACATACTTAATGCCATGCTATACTGTTATACTGTTGCATCAGGGACTACATCAAGCATTTTTACTTTAATATTTTAAGTATATTTACAAGCAAGTACTTACTTAGAATAAGTAAGTGAGTATGTTACTAATTTACTAAGTTAGTACGGTAGAAAGGCCAACAGGGTACTTCAACTTTTACTTGAGAACATTTTTGCCTCTTTGTTTGTACTTTTACTGAAGTAACTTGTTTGTGTACTTCCTCCACCACTGCTTGGTAGAATTTTTGCCTGTTCATTTGTACTTTTACTGAAGTAACTTGTTTGTGTACTTCCTCCACTGCTTGGTAGGCCACTGCATACTCTGTGAGAGGCCAAAGCAAAGTATCCATGAGCAAATGGAAGGCACTCCACACATCACTGCCAGTGGCCATTTTACCCTTTGTGGGTGGGCTGTGGAGTGCCCACTAATAATAATCCTTGGCAATGGTCAAGTAGCAGTTGCATTGAGTAGCAGTTGAAGCGGGCAACCGTTTTAAACTGATGGAAGTCATTGCTGAATGATGGTGATGGAGCAAGACCAGAATTTGGACTCCTCACTCACACATAGCTGCCATATATTCTTAACCTCTTGCTGGCATGCAGGATCTGAGAACACTGTGGTGAGGGAGCTGACAGTTTCTCTGTCTTGCCTTCATTTAGGCGTACATGCATGGCAAAGTCGTGGCCATTTCGGCAGGGGTGCAAATGTCTGCCACGGGCAATTCAATACGTCAACAGACTTACTGTACTACAGGGGTGGCCAGTTTTACTCACAAAGGGCCAGTGCATATGCAGGTTTTTGGGGTAACCTGTAGGTCAGCTTTTCAAATCCAGGCGTGAGGACTTCAGCCAGTCAGTCCTCTACTTAGTAAATTAATTCGGGAGTCGCAGCGAAAACCTGCATATTTATCCTTTCTCGATAAGATTAGCCTAGTGGTTTCACTTGGATTTTTCCACTGATACACAAAGACCAAGCTCCTCAAGGTTAAAGCTATGAAAAGATATGAGAAATGAAATAGTACCTGAAATGCAACTATATGAAATTACTACTCTGACATGATATTCTGCTCTCAGTTTTACATACAGAAGTAGCTTTAGAATAGTATAAATAGGTCAAAATGTACTTCGTGGTGTATGGATAAGTAAACATTGTCAATCGTTTGTTTTTCTGTCTGTGTGTTTGTGTTTGTATTTCAGGCAATGTAAGGAAGGAAGAAAAAAGTTCAAAAAAGCACAGGAGAAGGTTGCATGAGGCATTGGGGCATCTGAAAAGCAAACTAAATAAAGAACAAAAAGAAAAGGAGATATTCAAAAAGAGATAACACTCTCCCCTCAGTCTAAAGTGAGCCGTCAGCTGTAAAATGAGAAGTGAGAAGAAAAATGCCACACTATAATGCCCTTACCAAGGACCTGAGCGGCATTCACCACCAGGCTGCAGGCAAAAAACCAAGGCAAATGATTGCAAAAATATGTGCAGGTGGTAGGGCTGTACATACTGTAAGGACAGGCTCAGGCAGCATGCAGAGAAAGTCTGTGGGCCCCCAAAGAGAAGGAGGAAAACAGCTGGTCAAGACCCTTCCGAAATTTAAATGACAAACACCCTAATGACTAATGGATTTATAAGATCGTGCAACATCATCCTTTGATCGCGATGATGCGAGCTAGATACCCGACAGAGGAAAACAGGCCAATACCAAATACAAAATCAAAAGGCAACGCTGATTAGATGGGGATAGTCTGCAAAACACTCATGTAAAGTTTCTGGCTGATTATGCAGAGGGAGCCATTTCTTATTCACTTTTTTGCTGCCTGTGTCCTTTTTGGTTGGTGAATCCAACCCTTTCAGAAAGAGATGCATGTTTATGAAAGCTGCATGAGAATCTTGCCTGTGGGCTGAAGCTGTTTACACTCCAATTTAGCAGAATTGGTGGAACACATTGTGTGTGTCTCCAAGAAAGGAGTGTACCTGTGCTGAGTGTGTCAGGTGTGAACTTGAACACCTTTCCATTAATCATGTGCCATGACTCCACATCCCTTTTCTCTTATACTCGGAGGTGACAACACACTACCATTTAAAATGACCAGCAAAAAAGAGAAGATCACCACCCTAGAATGTGTCACTGAGGTGTTCCACCAGCAACGGGCCCAATTCAAGAGGCATGTTTCCAACATTAGGCAGCAATTTTCCTTCAGAGCACTCGAGAAAGAGCATTCTAGTCACGGCTGTGTAAAACCTGTGAACTTTTCTGAAAATTACATTTGCTAATACAATGCAGAAGTCCAGCTTGTTCATTTTGCTCTGTCACAGCAACAGGCCGCACTCCATAGAGGTGTAGCACACACAGAAACAGTTCCCACCCTCTCTGTTTCAGCACAGTGACATCCTCAAAACAAAAAGGTCCACTGGCAATTTCAGAACAGAATTTCAGAATTTTCTGAAATTTCAGAATTTCTGACCCTGTGCTGAACTACATCAAGCAGGAGGATGCAGGTCTTAAGGTGCT
>JAABNX020000002.1:7822551-7838113 GCA_015163995.2 Mormyrus lacerda | reverse complement strand
AGGGGTCCCACGGGCCCCCTGCACCCCAAGGGCCCCTGGGCAGCGGCCCCGCTGGCCCGGTCCGTAATCCGTCCCTGCTTAGTTGGCTCCTCCTCAGCCAACTAAATCACAAAGTGTCGACAACAGGAAAATGGATCCCACATATTTCAATGCTGTGTTATATGATTGTCAAACCAGACTATGTGGACAAAGCAGGGAACAATCCAGGATTGGGGGGAGCAGCTCATGCACAAACCAGACACATGGAAATGTGAAAAATATATAAAAAATGTTGAAAAATAAATAAAACTCATGAAAGCAACCAAAATTAAGACCAAAATAAATTAACCCATTCGTTGAAAATATAAAAATGTGATGCTGCTTCCTTGCAAAACAAAAAAAAAACAATGGTGAGCAGTAATAGAAAAAGCAAGTAACTCTCAAAAGAAGCTGTAAAACAACTGATTGACGAGCAGGTGAAAGTATGTTTTAATTAAATAATTACTGTAATATTGTGCAGCATAGCATGCAACAAAAACAGCATAGCACCATTCAGGGGAACATCTTAGCACGCCCAAGGACTGTGTGAATCACATGTGTAGAACATGCTGTACATCAGTGTATGGTCTTTGGTGTTGGTGTTATACCTGTTCGGGATTCAACACTGGAATCAGCAGGTATTAGCTAAGAGGATGCCTGATGTCTCATAATAACCAGCCACCAGCAAATGCACCATCCTTTGCCATCTGACAAACTCCAAAGCTGGAGCAGATATAAGCATCATATGCACTTCTAGGCCACTTGGTCACAATATCTGTAAAATGCCCTTGATGGCTGCAAATCACCTGGACATCCAGGCCTTTTCCAAGAACCTTTTCAACAGGTACAGTTGGGATTTAAGCGCCCGTGAGTATGAATATGGTTGAGCATTCTATCCACTGCACATAAAACAATGACGTGAAAACCAATTTTACTGTCATACAAAGCATCCTGTCCTGCAGGAACGTGCATGTTGCTGTGTGCACGGTACTACAGAAATGTAATCAATGCATGAGCAGATATGGACACAATGTCGATAACAGGGACAGCTCCTTGCAGAAGCTATCTGCATCACTATTGATCTACAAGACTCCACTGGCGGCGTAGATAAAGAGAGCTTTCAGAAGCTGCACAGTGGACTGAAGGCAAAATTCCAGTGTGCTCCTCTTTTCAATTTATGCTTGGCCTGCACCAGACCAAGGAAGCTCATTATTTCACGCCAGACCAGCCTGCATTTTTTCATGAATTGTTCATTACTGAGATGGTCAAAGTGGTTCTGTCCATGTGCAAAACAGCATTTAGACCAGCAAGGCTTCTTGGATGGCTATGTCTTGGCTGAGTTGCACAATTCTCAGCCATTGCTGGTCATCAGGGGTGATTCACCTTCCCAATTTGAAGGATGTGACTAAACACATAGCAAGTTTTATTGGTTAGCTCATTATGTACCAGGGTTGTTTAGAATTTATGGATTGTGCCCTATTCCTTTCATGAACTGGGATTTGAATTGAATTGGCCGCACTCTGTGAGATGTTGAATTGAAATGACAGGAAGAAGAATTTAATTAATTTAAATTCTAAGAAATGCAATGCAATCACACCACACAGGAATATAATTTAATCCATCAAAACATAAAAAAAAAATCATATAATACTTTCTGAGTGGTAGATGTATATGTTGACCTTATACTAGTGAGTGTATGATTTGTATAACTGCAAGATAAAAATGTTATAATTGTTTTAGCCTATTCTAACAATGTGGCTCTGGTTTATGTTAGTCCTCTAAGTGATCTGAGATGGGCAAATAGTTATTGTGTTTGTATTTTAAGTGTTTATAGCATTTATGAGGAGTCTGCAGTAGCTTTTCTTGTGAGTGTCACAGGATTGTCAGATGGACAGGATTATGATAGGGTAACTTGTATGACTATGAAGTGCTCTTCCGCCATGATAGAGAAAATGACAGTTAAATTATTTTTTTGTATGTGACATTTCAAATGTGCTCTTCTTTCATTCTAAATAACAGTAATAGACACTTTTAAGGCAGGTGCTCAAAAGAGAAGGTGACAGGTATTTTTTGCCACCATAAATTTTTGTGAATGCAGTGTTCATTTAATGTATGCTGTTTATGTTTACTGTACATGCTGCATAATTCATATGGAAAGATTAAGCTGTTTTGTTACAACTGCACATACTGTATGTATATACGTTTATGTGAAATCAATACCATTTTTATTCTACTTCCTAATATTCAGATCCAAATTGTGATTCTGCACCCTGTTTTCAACTAAATTTATGAATTGAATTTGAATTTGAAGGTCATTCTCAGAGGGGGCGACATGGCGGTGCAGTGGTTCGCGCCCCCCCCCCCCCCCAAAGTCCGAAGACATGCTGAGATTAATTGGAGTTAAAACAACCCTGTTATGTACTCAAATTGCATACAGTACAGATTTTAAGACAATGAGCCCTGTTTGTGATCACTCATAACCTACATTATAGTTTTACATTGCAACATACTGACCTCTTGCTATAACACCTTCACCTTATTACATTGTCCAAAATATAGCGTCAAAATTGCGTGTTTTTTTGATCGATTTTGGGTGATCTTCGTGTCTCTATGACAGGGCCGCAGGCAAAAGTTCATATAAAGAATGACATAGAAAATAACGAGTAGGTCACAGCACCCGTAAATTTACGAGCAAGATTACGAACTACTTCAGTCACCAAGGGATTCAAGAAACACCCGCTAATTAATGGTTGATCTTAAGTGCTAGATAATGATCTACTTAGCGCTACGAAGCTGGAAACTCACCCCAGATAAGTGGTATCAGAATAATGCGATGTCAGCTGGGAGAAAAGCCTCAGTCTCTTAGCAACATCAGTACATCCTGAGACCACTAAAGCTTAATTTAAAAGTCAGTTATAGAAATACAAATCTTTAAATACAAAAGAAGTGTTTGAGGAAGGTCCTCGAAGTTGTGGAATGACCGTCTTTTTTGTCTATTACAAGAAGCATGCGACTAGTGGCAACCTTCAAATCAAGGCTGCAGGATATTTATTCTCCTACAGTATATAGCTTTTGTTTAACAGTACAACCAGCGGAGACGGACATACCGCAGTTCCATTTATTGCCCTTATGGTGACTCCACCTCATATACTTTTTACACTACACAGTTTCTGCTTCTGCCCTTTACAGCAGCGCCTCCTTGTCACGGAGCATTTGCCATCACACTCAATCAGCTGATGCAGCTTATGACATCGGGTTACGACCCTATTGTGTAGCACCTCCAGCACGAACTGGGCACTGCATGCCAAATCTTGAAACGAACACCAAATTCCTTTCCTGCAATTCGTTATGCAGACGGCTTGGTGTACTGTGCTGTATCACTCTCAGAAGGTACCACATAAAATTGAATCAAATTTACAAATTTAATGTATTGAAATGAAGGTTGGGACTTCCTTTTAAGTTGTGAATTAATTAAACGAGACCGTACAAACAATTAATCTTGTATGATTGGCATAAAATCTAATCCTTTGATGTATGTATTCTATGAAAAAATTATGTTGACTACTAGAATGATATTTTCTGTTTGTATAGCTCTGCTACAAGAGAAGGCAATTTGCCAAGATAATTAAGTCGCTAGCATCAAGCAGGTTTAATTACTGCATAGTGCGAGAAGACTAAAGTTACTCAGAGAGAGAGAGAGCTGCCCAACATCTCTTTCTCAACAAATGCTGATTACACAGCCACTAGGAAAAGCCGCAATCAAATATCTCACTTGTCCTAGATGCTCATGGGCCATCTCTAAAACGACAGATTGTGCTTTCATTTGTTTCTTTTTTAATTCTAGAGTCTTTGGTGTATTGCTTAACACACCATGACCCATTTTCAATAAAGCCTTGTTTTGTTGTGCTAACTCCCTATTTGTTTTTCTTCCCAGCAGATTGCTTAATGGCAAATTAATTGCAGTTTTAGAACAAGACGATATTTAACTTTTCTTTCTCTTTTACAACTTTAAAAGCCTTGCGGTAGTTTGTGTCCTGACCTAGAGTGTTCTTTGACTACCCTGCTTCTGCTTGTATAAAATGTTTCAGTGGAACAAACAGAAAATTGTTCCTATTCATCTTCACACTGGACTCTTACTATTAAGAAGAAAAAAAAAACGTGTTTATCATACATATTGGTTCATAGGGGTGAAATGAAAGCATTTTTTGCTATTTGCAGTTGTAGTTCCCTAGTAGTCTGTTTTTTTCCCACAAGTCAGAAGGCTAGTGTTCAGTTTTTTGTACTCATCCCTCATCTAAATTACTCGCCCCAGGAAAAAAATGAAAAAATGGGCAAGCTTACTTTCCTGTACTGTGGGATCATATGACTTTAAATGAAAATGTGAGCTTTGTAAGTTTTAAAATTTTGCTATTTCATCCTCGACTGGGGAATGCAAGTTTCAAATCATATATTCTTAATTAGCTTTAAGCACCAAGCAAGTTGGGATAAATGTTTGCTCTTCGTTCTTAGATGTTCCTGTTATATACAATGGGTAGCTATGGTATGATATCGCCCCTTGAAAACTGACTCAGCGCCTATCTAGTCACATATTAAACACCACCAATGAATTTTCCGGCCAACCAAGGCTTATTCATTCAGTTAATGGGAGAATGATCCAAACTTTGCAGATGTGAACTTTATAATAAAAATTCTTCCTGAGAATCTTCTTTTTAAATAAACCTGAACAAGCGTAGACAAAACCCTCTCTGAGGATACAGAATTAAATGAAATGTGTTTACTGGGCTGATGAAATATTAATCATCTGCTTTTATCTGCTGGATCCTTCCTTTAAATGAAAGAGGCTGAGTTTAGTCCGAAGAAATCAAAGCAACCAAATGATGAGTAGAATGCTTTCAGTTTTCTCGGTTATACCGAAACTGAGGTTTGTACAAAAGAATGAATTTTGTGTACTTAAGCTCCTATTCCAAAACCATTTTGCAGGCCAGAAAATTATGCTGCAAACCTTGAGTTTGACACATTCTTATATTTTATATACGCTGAGAAATTTAACCCAAGATTTGCAGGGTTAACCTAGAGCCTGTGTTATATCTGTAAGTACGTGTCCAGTGCAAACCTAAAAGCATCAATATTATATATTATGTGTTTTGAAGGACTTACAGTGCTTAACCTTCTTTCATATATAAATATTTATTTTCCAAGCTGCGTTGCAATGCTACTGTTTTTGGGTTTTTTATGGAGAAGCTGTGCTTCCTTTCTATCTGTATTGTTTTTCACATTTTCATGTGCATTAGCAAAGCAATCAAAACCAGGAGCTTTTAAAGTAATCAAAACCAGGAGCTTTTAAAGCAATCAAAACCAGTTGCCCACTTCATCACTCTTACGATACTGTCATGGTGTGACAATGCCGCTGCCAAGACCTATAATCCATTTCTGCTCCAGCTGATTGACAGGAAGCTGTACTTCTCCTTCAGTGCCTTGGATATTGGCTGGCAAAATTTCAGCACCCATATTGTAGACCAACAGTTAAGCACCTGGGACAAAGCAACACCCTAAATTCTAGCTGACTGGGGAGCACTAACTTCCCCAGCTGGCTCCACTTCCCTAATGGTTTGAAGAAGGAAACAAGGGTGACTTGCGCACAACAAAAGAGGTATGTGCCAGATTACTGTCTAAACCCAGGATGTAGCAATGCTAAGCTCTGAATAGCGCACCAAACAGTAGGTAGCCATATATTAGCTATTTCTGAGGCCGTCTTCCTGTCTCAGCCACAGTGGGCCTTGGATCGCTGAAACCTGCCTCCTGATCACCACCCTGCCCCAAATCTTCATTATATTTTAAGATGGTTTCTAAGACAATTCGCCTAGATGGGATGCTTAGAACCATGACAACCATATTGCCTGTCTGCGCTTGTGCTTTTCACATATGATATTAATGAATTTCATATTCAGGGGATTTTTTTTTAACTTCATATGATAGAGAAGAATGCATTCATTACAGCTTGCTATGCTACTATTGACCATTTCACAAGACACAAGACGAACACACCCGACAAAATACCAGTCCCTCAGAGGACAAAAAATCTCTTCAATTAATTGCAATTTACAAACACCTAAAGCCACATAAACGGCCACTCTTTTGACTACGGGAAGAAACCCATGAAAAACAGGGATTGCATGGAATACTGCACATACTTTGGGAAAATGAACTCCTGTGCCTTGAAATGAGACTATAGTTCTATAATAGAGCTTATGTAAAGAAAGATCTTTATTCAGGTAGTACCCAGATTTTACCTTACCTTTTCATAGTGATTTGCACATTGATGATCAGTAATCTATTTAAAAAGTTTTGCATTGAATCTCTACAGATGTTTGTGTTTTTTAAAAGCAAATGTCTCCATTTAAAAACAAATCTGGCTTCCATCAGATGAGGAAGCAAGATCCCACAACTGATCAAATAGACTCTTCTTTTTGCACGCAACACTACCAAAATATTCAACCATCATCTCATCAAGACAAAGTCTGCTCAAATACTACTGTGTTCATCTTGTTCAGCACCTCAAATCGTTGACAAACCTTAAAAAAATGATCACCTCTAACTTTTCTATCATTCACCAAGTATATGAAGACCATGATTCAAAATACCTGTTCCTTTGCCTCATTTATTTCTGCTTTGTTTGCGATATCTTCATCTGGAGATCATATTAGACATTAGGGATACAATGTTCATAATGAGTGAGGTTAACAATTTTTAAATTTATTAAATTAAATTTCTGCAGGTGTTTACAGCTTTTAGTGCTGTATAGGATATGTGTAATTTAATTGTGTTATGTAGCTGAGTGGTCATTTAAGGCAGTGGAACTTTGTGTTTTTGTTTGAAGTGTGATTGCTATAGCAAGTAAATCAATTACTCATTGCGTATTCTTTACATGAAACTGTAGATGTATCAAACTCTTCAGTGGTGGTGTTTCCTGACCAGGTTTGGTGCAGAATAGAACATTAGTGTTGTCACGCCCAGCTCCGTTCGATCCTCGTGTGTGCCACGCCCACCTCGTTACCTCGTGTTCCTACCTGATTGTTCTCACCTGTTTCTTGTTACTGCCAGCTTGTCTTGTGTATTTATTCCGCGTCTGAGTTCAGTCCCGTCAGATCTGTCATTAACGTTTGTAGTGTTGGTTAGTGTGCTTCCCCGTCGTATGAATAAAATCCCATTTCGCCCGACTTCTCGGCTGAACTCACCAGCTTCCCCGCACGCCTGCAGCCGACACCCGTGACAAGTGTAAAAACATTACATATTACAGTTTAATGGCTAATCATTTCAGCCAGTTAAATTGGAGGTGGGCATCTACATTTTTATTACATAGTGATACATTTACGTGTAGCATTAAATCAATCAGACAGTCTGCCATTCCCTGAACTCAATTGATCAAACAAACTAGACTTTTGAGTCAGATATCCTGAAACAGTATCAGTCCTTGACCTCACTTAAGTCAAACAAGGTTCTCCTATGCATGTGGAGGATCTCAGTCTGTTATCCTGGGATCCTTCATTTGAATTGGACAAACATGCTGACATTGTGTTATTTTTATCCCCTCTGCAATCCCGAGATCAAACTTGTTCTATACAATGTCTGTGGATAATGCTTAATCGGCAGAAAGTGAATCCTGTGCGACATCACAGATCAGAATTAATGAGTTTAGTCAAACGTAAGAGAAGACTAGGAGTAATCAGAACAATCCTAAATTAACTAGAGATCATAGTTAAACCACAGTAGAAATATTAGCGTCTGGTCAGAAGTGTAAGTAGGTATTTCAGAAGTGCACAGGAAGATTTATATGCATGGCAGTTAGTTGTCCAATTTGGTTCTGTCATTTGGCTAGTGGATGGTTCCTTACAGGTCATTTGGAAAGTGGTTCATCATAATTTATGGCGTTGTTCTTATTCTAAAAATATGTTCTAAATAAACATGCACAACATTCTGTTAATTCTGAATCATTTTGTATGGCTAACTGGAGTTTATGGTTAACAAAACTTTCTCCATTAGCAACCTGTAAGTCAAATGCCCCTCCTGAACTGTATGTTTCTGTTTCTGTGTTTAGCTACATGTGATGTCACACGGTATCCTCCGCACCAAGCAGGTGCCATCATCCACCATGTTTGGGCGTAGTCTCAGTAGTATAACAGTATAATAGTGTCTCATTTGGCGTGTGCTACTTCATATGTATTGTCTGTGTTTTTACAAATTTGCACCAAAATGGTGGCACAAAATATTTGCATAATACTATTGCAATGCAGCATTTAATTGATTTTCTACAGGTTCATGTAATTTTTAACAAATAAAGTTTATTTTATGCATTTAGAATAGTCTAGGTAGACGGTTAGGTTTAACAAACCTCAGTTATGTTCTAAAGTATTCAAATTGTGAGGCGTGCTCTGCTGCGGGGCATGAAGGAATTGCATTTGAGTGAAAAAAGACAGAGTTGCTTATGTGATTTGATGTGGGGGGCAGACCTATTTTGAAATTTCAACCTTTAGAAATATTAAAAATAGAGGGACTTGTAGTGTCAAATATTTCCTCGGACTTTGATAAGCTCTGTACAGGAAAACAGACACATCTTTCCCACTGTGCTGCAAGCTAAAGTTTATTTGGGGTCAGTATGTGTGTGTGTGTGTGTGTGTGTGTGTGTGTGTGTCTGGGTGGGGGGGGCGGGGGATCAGGACAAATATATCAGCCCTTGGTGGGCCTTGTCAAAAAAAATAATTTGAATATCACTGATTTAAAGTCAGAAGGATATAGAACGGTAGAGAATATATTTCTTGAGTTCTCTTGTCAGTCACCTATACTACTGTTTGCAAGTTCCTCTAGCCTGTGCTGGTTTTCACTCACTGTTCAGCATCTCTAAATTGCACAGTCTGTGACTGCCTGTGAGAATGAGTGTATGTGCCCAGTGATAGATTTACATAAAATCCAGTGTGAGCCCTATTGCTCTGTGATGCTTGTGAGAGACTTGAAGACTCTTCTAAGTGGCCAGAGAATGGATTACGATACATAAACTGTGCATCTAAATATCAGTTGGACAATGCAAACCTGATGAGATGGACAATGCAAACCTGTTATTTAACATGAAAAAATTGTCTAATAAAATGAATGAGTATATTCTCATTTACCAATTGATGCTAAGGTTTCATTGTCAAAACAATAGCTCTTTCTAATAATGATTATTTTATATGCATCTTTCCATGTAGTATAGTATCTATTATTACACCTACAGATTTTTCACACCCAGAGTATGCTTTTACTTTGTTCTAGCTAGACAAGACCACTTTTGGCTGACCAAACCACAAAGTTGGAACAACATTACAAAAAATAAGTATCCCATTTCCACAGCTGTCATTCATTTCTGTGAGCACATCTATCAGTCCAGTGCCCAGATATATCTCTGGTCCTTTCACTGGCAGCTTGCCTGGAGCTAAAGCCCTTATAGGCTCTCCACAGATGAGACGGTATCTTGGCGAGCAGAACTGTTGTGTCCTGGTGTGCAATGTAGCATCTGGTGTTCTGGTTAGTTTATTTAAACAGTGCTTTTAGTCACCCACTAAGATTTTGGCAAACATGTGGCCCCGCTTGTTAACAAATTACAAGCCTATCACACATGGAGCTGCCACAAAGATCTGTGTTTTTTTGTGAAAATATGGGGGGGTGTTCATGTGTGTGTGTGGATTATGTTTATATTACGTTTGTGGGGACCAAATGTTCCTCACAGTATAATAAAAACCTGTTATTTTAACGTAGTGGGGACCAACTTTCAGGTCCCCACAAAGATATAATTACAAACCTATGTCTGTGTGTGTTTATTATAATAATAATAATAATTATTATTATTATTACTATTATTAAGTAATGGGCCGTAATAGAGTAATGTGAGCAATGGACAGACAAAACTCCACAGCTTGAAATACTGACAATGAACATATCACTACCGTTGCAAACTTTTCCGGCCACTTATTAATTCCATTGTTTTCCATGGAAACATACATGAAAAGCAAATATATATAGTTCTCGCATAGTTTGGAGCTGTGTTTGGGTCATTGTCCTGTTGTAGGACAAATTTGTTCCAATTCAGCACTACCCACAGGTTCTGGCATGGTGTTGCAAAATAGAGTGATAACCTTCCTTCTTCAAGATCCCAGTACAAATCTCCCACTCTTGTCCCTTCATTGTTGACACTGAGCCTGGTCTTTTGCAGGTACTATTTAATGAAGCTGCCAACTGAAGACCTATGAGGTGTCTGTTTCTCAAACTACAACTCTAATATATTTATCCTCTCACTCAGCTGTGCACTGGGGCCTCCCTCTCCTCTTTCTGCTGTGGAGAGAGCCAGTATGCGCTGCTCTCTGAAGGGAGTACTACACAGCATTGTATGACATCTTCAGTTTCCTGGCAATTTCTTGCATGGAATAGCTTTCATTTCTCAGATCAAGAATAGACTGACAAGTTTCAAAAGAAAGTCCTTTGTTTCTGCCCATTCTCAGCTTATAATCGGACCCACAATTGATGATGTGCTGGATACGCTACTAGTCCAAAGGAGACCAGTATTGTTGCTTCTTTAATCAGCACAACAATTTTCATCTGTGCTAACATAATTGCAAAAGGGGTTTCTAATGATCAGTTAACCTTTAGAAATTATAAACTTGCATTAGCAAACACAACATTTCACTGCAACTCAGGACTAATTGTTGCTGATAATGTACACCTATGCACATATTCCATTAAAAACAGCTGTTTCCTGCTATGATAGTCATTTACAACAGTAACAATGTCTACAAAGTATTTCTGATCAATCACATGTTATTTTAATGGACAAAAAACAAAAAAGGAAATTTCTAAGTAACCCCAAAATTTTGAATGATAGTGTGGATGGGTCATGGAACTTCGTGTATTTGAATTCTGTGAACTTGGTAAAACCAAGTTTTACCTGCAACTTTGTTTTAACATGATTCTAATTCTGTTACATATTTTATCCTATGTGCATGCTGATAGGAGAAAAAAAAACACGATTTGCATGAGCAATTTATATGTTTTTGCAATCAGTAGTGTTCAGTGGTGACTGCTTTGCTGTTACCAGAAATAACCAAAATGAGAGCAGTCAATCACGCATGGATGCTCTTTGTTGAATCCTTTCATCTATTCATTCCATTTTACACCCGCCCTCCCAAACAGGATCCATTCCCAACATTTTACCTCTCAGAGCACAGATTGTTAGCAAAGCCCAGAAATGCAGCCTCCTTTGATCTACTGAAATCAAATGCAGCACACTGAGAATCCTTTCAGGTAAATGGGCACTAGAAAAAAAAGTGGCAAAAATTATATGAGATCTTGCTTAACTACAAAGAAATGGCTGGTTGGACTTTGTTAATTAAATGCTCCATATGCAAGCCATGCTTACCTTGAAAAAGCATATGCAGAAAGTGAATAAAAGTAACACACAATATGTTGTTATAATTGTTGGTCCCGCTGAGGAGTTCACTCTGAACAGGATGCTGGTCTATAACAGTGTGCACATGCTCACACTGGGGAATTTACTCTGAACGGAATGCTACTCCATAACAGCGTGCACACCCTCATGCTGAGGAGTTCACTCTGAACGGGATGCTGGTCCATAACAGCATGCACGCACTTGACTGAAGAGTTCACTCTGAACAGGATGCTGGTCCATAACAGTCTGCACATACTCACACTGGGGAATTTACTCTGAACGGGATGCTGGTCCATAACAGTCTGCACATACTCACACTGGGGAATTTACTCTGAACAGGATGCTGGTCCATAACAGTCTGCACATACTCACACTGTCATAAGCCTTTTCCAAATCCACAAAACACATGTAGACTGGATAGACAAACTCCCAGGCCCCCTCCAGTACCTTCACAAGGGTATAAAGCTGGTCCAGTGTTCCACGGCCAGGATGAAAACCGCATTGTTCCTCCTGAATCCGAGATTCAACTAATGATCTCACCCTCCTCTCCAGTACCCTGGAATAGACTTTCCCAGGAAGGCTGAGAAGTGTGACCCCCCTATAGTTGGAACACACCACCCCGGTCTGCCAATCCAGCGGCACTGCCCCTGACCCCCACACGCTGTTGAGAAGGCGTGTCAGCCATGACAGCCCCACAACATCCAGACCCTCTAGGTACTCTGGGTGGATCTTGTCCACCCCCAGGGCTTGGCCACCACGTGGCTCTTTAACCACCTCAGCCACCTAAGCCCCAGTGATGAGCAAATCCACCCCAGCGCCCTTGGGCCTACGAGGTCTGACCTATTTCCTCTCTTGACACCTGAACTAACCCACCACCAGGTGATGATCAGTTGACAGCTCTGCCCCTCTCTTCACCTGAGTGTCCAAGACTGAATGCCGCAGATCAAATTATACGATTATGAAATTGATCATCGACCTATAATGCTGGGCATGTTCGTACCATGTCCACTTATGGACACTCTTATGCTCAAACAAGGTGTTCGTTATGGACAAACCATGCAGTGCACAGAATTTCAGTAGCAGAACACCACTCGGGTTCAGATCAGGGAGGCCGTTCCTCCCATTCACCTCCCTCCAGGCTAAACTGTCATTGCCCACGTAAGTGTTGAAGTCCCCCAGCAAAACGATGGAATCCCCTTGTGGCGTGCTAACCAGCACACCACTCAGGGAGTCCAAGAAGGTCACATTTGTGCTGTGCTCTATATTGAAAATGGAACAAAAAAGAAGATGCCTCCCCTCAGTGAGACAGAAAACATGAACCTCACGGATGAGGTAACATACTGGCTGCATCAGACCGAGGTTTTGGAGGACTTCGTGGTTAGAGTCCCTGTTGACCGGTCAAGGGACATCCTGGTGGAATGTCCTTGTCTGAGTACTCGCACCTTGTGGAGAAGGTGCGCGAAAACTTGCGCTGGCTGAGAGGCGCAGAGGCGGTGATGAGGCAGGTGCACTCAGGCTATGGGATGCCTCATACCTCACCTTTGTTCCTGCCCAAGCTGTCCGCTGCCCCTGCAACATTAGCCCATAAGAAGTGGAGGGACTGAAGATGAGAGGACACACCAAATGTCTTTCTGGGAGCCTTCTTGCTGATTGCCCTGCAGCATGTCGGGAGGAGCAACTCTAGATTCTCAACCCAGTGGTGTTCACGTCACCGGGATTCCCTGTAGTTTCGCTGCTTGAGCCCAAAGCCCGTCTGCCCACACCTTCGCTGCCTGCACCTGCAACTCATCCCTTTCAAGGGATGCACCTGCCCTTAAAGGGGACCAAGTCTCGTAAAAAGGAGGTTCCTCTTCCGGCACCCCCTGCTCCGGCTCACATGGTTCTTGCTCCCGAGGTTCCTGCTCCAAGTTTCAATAGTTCCAACTTCAAGTTTCCAAGTTCCTGCTCCAACCCCCGTGGTTCCAGACTCCGTGGTTCCAGCCCCTGACTCTGCTCCCCCAGACCCTCCTCCTGCCCCAGTTTCAATAACCCCAGTCCCCGTTCCCAAGGAGGTCCCAGACTATTGGACCATCGCTCCTCCCTTGGTGGAGAAGAAATTTCAGTGGGATCCCTTGGGGATTTTGCTGATTGCCTAACTGAACCCCTCCAGTGGGTCACCCCAGCCTCCACCTCAGCATGGTAGATCCCGGCCAGGTCCCCATCCTGGACAGAGAGAGGACACCTGCGGCAGGGTCAGATCCCACCCGCCTTGCCCCCTGGCTCACCTTCTGTCTCTCTACCTCTTGCTCAGCAGTTGCCTGCGGTTCCCCCTGCAGTGCCTCATTGGGCGGCTGTGGCCCGGCCTCTGACACCTTGTTAGTAGCCTGCTGTTCCTCCTGCTCCAACTCATTGGTCGCCTGCTGTGGCTTCTGCTTCCTCCACACCTCCTCCAGTGTCCCTCCACCTTCCTCCTCGCCCCCTTTGGTGTTCCCTTTGGCTCATGCCTCGCAGTCGCCAAGAATCCCTCCTGCTCCAGCCTCGTGGTCGCCCGGTGCCCCTGCAGCTCCCACCTTCCACAGTTCCCTCTTGCTTCCTGCTTTCCCCTGCCCTTTGCTTCCTTGCCTCCTGGTTTTGTGCCCCCTGTGTTTACTCTCCGTCCCTCTGTGCCTTTTTTCCCTCCTGGTCCCTTCATTCCTCCTTTCGTTGGTGTGCCCTCTGCTGTTGTCCCTCCGTTGTTCCCATCATTGGTGTCCCTTTTTGTGTCTGCATCTGTTTAACTGTTGTCAGTGTCCATGTCTTATTTGTCCTTTGGGTAGTTGTTGTTCCCCATGCTTCACTGATGTCTTTTGCTTTTGTTTTCCTAGGTCCTGTGATGTTCCCAGTCTTATCCCCTCAGTCCCTTTAGGCCCGCCCTCGTGTGGAATCCAGGTGTTCCCAGCTGGGTATAGTTATTCTTAATTAGTCCTGTATATTTTAGTCTTCATTCGAAAATGTTTCCCTGTACAGTCATTAACGCTGTTATGTTCTGAGTCTGCATGTGTCCGCTATTAAATCTCGTGTATACCCGACTTCCCCATTGCTGTGCCTGATTCTATGGTCTGTGCCTAAGTGAGTGCATAACATTTTTTATGCAATCTAACAAAAACAAAACATAAAAGAAATTCATTAGCACTCATGCTACAACTAAACATCCTAAATCTTAAATTCAATATAGTTAATAAACTTCCATCACCGCAGATACAGTACAGTGGATGGTCAGCCAGACTCCCAACAATAGCTGGACCCCAGTGATTGAAGCATTTTAATTAGTTCGTTACAATAGTACTGGACTTTTTGTGCATCAGAACATGCAGATGTTCACCACCCTCAGAAAACAATGATGAACACCAGACCTACTGAATACTGGCCTGTATCCCAGGTGCTAAACACCTCTTGACCCACTGTCCATGGCATCTATGAGATGGAGACCTGGAGTGCAATGGATTCCTTAACATGCCTGACCCTGTGGCACAAGCAGAGGGAGAACCAAACCCCTGAGGATGTCCTAGTAATGGACACAGACAGACATTAGTACACACTCAGTCATCGCAATTAACTAATTATTGTCTCTGATTTAACCAGGATATTTTACATATGTACACACACACACACACACATATATATATGTATGCCTTCTCATGGTCCATTATTTATTCAGTTCAGTGTATTCATCCATCTTATTTTATTTTTATTCAAATGTCATTAACTTACCAATTTCCTGGTTATTTCAGTTATTATTACTGTAGTGTCTTTGGTAGTTTCTCTGGCCACCTGGATCCACACCTGGCTGCCGCTCTTGCCAAAGCTAAATGCACATTTTGTTTTCTTGTATTTTTCCCCTTATGCTGATATGGAAATAGTTGTGCTTTGCTTAGGTCCCCTGCATGATTCAGTTAATTCTGGACTTTTGAATCCAAATACAAATTCCATGTTCCATTCATCCATACTTATTTGGTACAAATCTTTGAAGAGTATACATAACATATTAAAATAGAAGGTGCAAAGTAAAATTTTAAGATATCTTAATTTTTTTGCCCAAGTTACTTGTACAGT
>JAABNX020000002.1:7792732-7805889 GCA_015163995.2 Mormyrus lacerda | reverse complement strand
ATGGTCTATGGGCATGGCTGAGAGGTGTGTCTGCGGGGTGTCTGTGTATGTTGTGAGAATGTGTATGTGGTCTATGCGCATGGCTGAGAGGTGTGTCTGCAGGGTGTCTGTGTATGTTGTGGGGATGTGTGCATGGTCTATGTGCATGGCTGAGAGGTGTGTCTGCAGGGTGTCTGGTGGCGGCCTGGGTCCAGGGCTTGCTGCTCCGTCCTGGGTGCGGTTGGCCTCCTGGGCATGGTCGGCTGCTTGGGGTACTAGGAGCCCTGGCTTTGGCTCGTATGCCTGTTGCCTCTGCTTCTCTGGGGTTCATGCCCTTTTGGCTGCGGGGGCTGCGTACCTCCCTCCTCCCCCGGCTGGGGTGGGGGCACGGCTGTCTTCTACTTTACTCATATCATTCTTGACTTATGTTTCTCACTTACTCCTTTTATTTTTGTTCTTTTCTTTTATTCTTTTATTTCGTTTTCTTCCCCCTCCTAATCTGTCCCTTGCCTTCGGCCAGCTCAGCCTCTGCAATATTTTACATGTGCTAAAAATGAAATAAATATACAAAATAAAGAGAAATCGATCAAAATGAGAAAATTGCCTACACAGAGTTTATGCAAACATGTTTCAGGTGCATTCAGACCATGATTCTGCTTGCTAAAGATGCTGGACAGGACAAAAGTTATAAAAAAAAAAATAAAAATCATCTACCCATGGTATTTCAGCATATTATCCTGGTCAGGGTTCAGGGGCGTAGGTGCACCTACAGAAGCCTATGACAGGAACCTGGACATTTTTGCTAAATCATTTTTACCTATGCAATTATCTAAATTTTATTCTTCTCAATGCAATGGCCTCAAGGCTGTCTGAAAAATTAAATTGTGGGTGTATCTATATTTTATGGCGATCAACGTGGGATATAAATGCGTTCAATGCATTTTCAATTTTAATCCATTCAAGTTCAATTCAAAGGCAATGATGTCATTAATTATTTAAAATTAGTATTAAGTAATGAAATGAATAGAATTTTGCATCTTTGAAATTGTTGCCCCAGAGGTTGGAAATTAGAAGGTGCTTATATGATGTGCTTCATTTTGTTAACATTACATGAACCATCAAAAAGTACATTCACCTGAAGGTATTTTTTCCTGCTTCCACCACTGACTTTTCTGCACTGACTGTTCATTTACATACCATTAACTTTGAAAAGTTAATTGTATTGCTAATGCTAATTTCACAATTTTCTCCTATTGTAATAAAATTAAACATGGCATCCAATTCAGGGCACCCCCTGCATTCTACCCTATCATTCCTGGAATAGGTTCCAGGGTCATTGTAACCTTGTACTGTATATTAATAATCTGGTATATTTAGAGCACCCATATCCTTTCCTTTATGCTTCGTGCATTTTTTTAACGCTCTGCCGGGCTGGAAGCAGAGCCAGGGTGATGCCCTTCGCCGGCCTTGTTGTCCCTTCATGGCAGTGCTTTCCAATCCGGTCCTCGGGACACATAGACAGTCAAAGTCTTTACTCTCTCAAATCCCAGCAGGAGCTGGGGAGGGAGCAAAAACATGGACTGTCTGCGGGTCCCTGGGGACCGTGTTGGAAAACACTGCTTTATTGCATGGACAATACTGCTGTCACACCCCCCCCCCAAAAAGAATGATAGCTCTGTTTGAGGAGGAGGGGGTCAGGCCGGGCTGGAAAGATCTGGAAATTCTCGTGGTCACCCATTGGCCGCTGGTGCTCCACACTGCATGCATGAACATGCCTCCAGCATACCCAGTGCAGCAGCACTCACATCAATAATTCAGAAAAGAAAAATCTTGGCATGAGAATCTCAGTGTAGTTCATTTCTGTAATTTCTCAAGGGTACGGTCAATGGGATGCCAATGATGTCCCTCAGACTTATAAATAAGACATGTTTCGATAATGGTATATATCAAGATTAACGTATGGAAACAACTTTTTTGATTAAAAAAAATTCCAAATATTTATTTTCCTAAATACAGCATTTACACGGAAAAGCATGTACCACCCTATAGTAACAATGTGTTACACTGACATTTTCAGTAAAGTAAAAATAACAAGAAGACGTTCATTGAACCTTGGTTTATAAATGAATACCCAGATATAACTGTCAAAGTCTTTTTTCGAGATGCACAGAAAAACTGTTGACGTCATCTGACTATAGGCTGTAACCTCAGTTCTGATTTTCAGCACACAATTAATAAAACCACACACCTTGCACTTGATCATTTGCATTTAAATTATATGTCGAGTACTTTGTGACTTACTGTAATTTGATTTAACTAATGTAAGACTCGTCCAGGATTAGGTAAGATAAATCATAAACTTCTGCTACTTAAATGTTTGAGCATTAACATAATGTAGTAAAGGGGTTATAGAAACTAATCTTCAGGAAGTGGTAATAGTGGTCAGTGTGGGGGGGATTAATTGTACTTTTGCTTCCACTCATCAGAGATGAAAATAAATACAACAGTGTACACAAAATAGAATAAAGAAGACACAGAAATTATACTAAGTATTTAGTGGGCTACTCATTGGCTGCCTACAGGCTACTGCTGCAAGGGGTGCTTCGTTCTGGCAATAAAATGTGCCAAGGTTACAGTGGTAAAAAAAGAAAAACTATATGTGCTAATACAGTTAGCTGGTGACCTGAAGATGCAGAGTGGAGCATGCTAATCGATGCAGAATCATGAAGGTGATGGTTTGATCGGCACGTTCAACTAGGAATGTCTGACAGATCGATACCGATTATAATTGACTGGTTGGTGACCACTGATGTAGTTAGGTAAATCCGAAGTTTGGAGAAAACTCACATTTTTATGTATTAGCTATGTGAGAATAAAGATTGGTCTAGAGAAAGTAATCCTTTTCTATGTGTTGTGTATTTATAATTTTTCACTGCCTTATCTTTTGTCTTTGTTTAACAAGGCCAAAATATTCATACAACTACATAAATTAGTTGGAACACTGCAAATGAATTACGTCTGGAACGTCTCATGGTCTGTAACATAAAATTTAATTGTACATATACAATAATGGAGCTTTTCATACTATTTGATCGCTCAGTATTAAACTCATGTTCTACCATGTAAATGACTATTATGTTCTCTTCTACACCACACCATGTCTGCTCCCTCTAGATTCTCTTTCAAACCACCTGCTTTCTGGTAAAGTCATCAAACTCTTCTCTACCTCCTTCCAGATAAGTCCTTTCAAATACAGTTGAAAATCTTCCCTGATAATGACTGACATTTCAATCTGCCACAGAGTTTCCTATCTCCTCTTCCTCTAGATGACTCCAAGATGACTCCACTTCCTTGACTCAGTCCAGTCTGGATTCATGACTAGTTTCTACAGAAATTGCCCCGCTACTGATCATCAGTGAGCTTAAGTTGACTTTGATGCATGATCTTCTTTTGGTAGATAGAATCAATAGATCCTCTTGTAAGGCTGTTGCCTCTGAAAGGAATCTGTAATCTTGAACTCCTTTGACTCAGCGCTGTTTTTCACCCTAAGGTGAGACTATCAAATCAGCTCAGGAGAGAAGAGACTCAAACTCACTATAGCACATTGTTTGGGGTCATGTAAACCCCCACTGAGTGAAAAGTGGCCCATAAGCATGCTTTTGGATAGATTCTACTCATAAACCTGCCCAACCATTTTCCCTCTCGTTTGTTTCTTTTTTTCCTTTGACTCACATTACAAAAGTTTGCACAAATGTGCAAATGAGAATTGTGTCATGTAAAAGTGAGATATATATATATATATATATATATAAGTATGCTGTCAGGACTACTGAAGTCAAGACGAGAAGGGAAGCATGGGAGTCCAAGTATAGGGGGTAAACTCAGGGTTTATTAGATGGAGAACACAATCGGAGGCACAGAGAAACTTCAGTGACTACAACACTTTAATGACAAGAATGGGGAAAGACTAACTGGGAACGACTTAAGTACTCAGACTCGATTGGACAAGACTAGAAAAAGCTGGTAATCGAGAGGATTCCACACGAGGTTAACGAGGGGGCGTGGCACGATTGGGACATGACACGTGCTTGGTCTTATTTGAATATCTCAGAATGTCTAGCAGTAAGACTGGTATACGTATATCTATCCTAAAATACTATATCACTTTAAAAATTTGCAAATTTAGGTAAATCTTACCTTGTTGGAAGGCTCAGCTCCCTTGGTGTACACAGAAGTGTTACCCCATTGGTAAATTTCCAGCTGATTATCAGGTCAATGTTTGGCTTATTACCCTATTCAGTTGGAATGTCATTCAACTCCTTTAAGGGTTTCAGACCATTTTCTCTCACTTTGCACATTATAAAGACCTTTGGGACGGTTGTACTTTGAGCCCTGGTCACAGCCCACTTGGATCCTCTGCAGTTTGCCTACGAGCCACATATGTCGATCATGCTCTGATTGATATGCTTCATAGAGCCTGCTGCCACCTGAACAAAACTGGCACAATTGTTTACCCCCTACAAGTTGAACTTCCAGTATAACAGCACATCTTGCCATTTGCGGAAGTTCTCCCATGACTCATCCATTGTAAGATACACCAGCGATGGAAATGAGTCAGAGTGCAGGAGATTAGTGTAGGAATTTGTCTCATGTTGTTGGGAGAACAACCTGCAGCTAAGCATCAGTAGGGCAAATCCAACAGTCAGAGTTTAGAGGACTACACAGGCACACTATAAGGCCAAAGTTCTTTACTCAGGTATTTTGCTCAATATGTTTTATTAGCTAACATACTTCTTTATGCTGTGATTTACTGGCTGCACTGGGAGTACCGGTGGCTCAGATGGTGGAAAGTGGCGTTATTCTTAATGAGACCTTTGTTCAAATCTCCTATTGGTTATCAACAGCCCAGGTGGTTTGGAAAGATTTTCAGTGCCTTTTGAAATTTGTTATATTGTTAAATTGTTATAGAATTCTTGGTATTGGTGGTATAGGCAAATGCCGTCCATTCAAAGGGGGAACGAGGGAGTCCCAAGGGGTCTGTGTCTTTAAGTGACTTTAACTTCTATTATTATATGTTACTGTTTATATGATTACATGGATGTGAATATAAGTAATATATTGGCCAAAATAAAAGTAACTATAAATTGGTGCTTTTTGCATGTTAAAAGAAACAATGGTCAAGTAACGTGTGGGAAAAGCATTTTTTATCACTACTGTACATTCTATCTGTCCATTTTCTATACCTGACCTATGCAGGAACCCAAGGGTCTGAAGGCTATTCTACAGGCTACGGGCGCAAGGCAGGGAATACCCCAGGATGGGGCACCAGCTTACTACATTCCTGAAGTATTTTTTTTTCTTTAATTTATAAACCATTTAAAATTTAATGTCCATCCCATTCAACGAATCAAGTTCTAGACTAACGGAAATGAGTTAACGAAAATAAAAAAACGTTCCCACCAAGTTACCTGACCGCAGCATTATCAGTGGATGAAAGGCTGATATAGAGTAACTGAGAGCGAATTAGGGTAGATTTAGACACGGGGCTCCTAAACTCCAAAATAACTTTGCTGGATACCCTCACTAGGTGGATGAAGCATGCAAATGTGGGCGGGCATATGCAGGAATAGGCCTGTTCGTACATGGACCCTTCACTTTGATAACACAAAAGAAGCAATAGTGTAACCACCATAAGTAAACAGTGTAACCACCATAAATAAACTATTTTATGCAGGTCCAGCAATGAAATGATGTCAAGCTTATCTAATGAGATGGGTGGGCACTAGCGCAAACTGAGCATCAGCCCAGTCTGCGTTTTATTTTGGCGACAGCCACTCAGAGTTCATCCTCCATATTTGCTCACGATCTGTATTTATTTTTAATGTACATTAGTGCCGGTTTGGCCTTATTGATGCCTGGAGAAACAAACATCCCGGCATCAGAAAATTCACATGAGTGAGAGCATCAGGAAATAGGTTGTTGTAACGCCACTGGGGAACCGGGGATCCGAATGCTGGGCAATCAAGTATCAAATATTAAAGACAGGAGATGTGGTCAGGTATCATAGCAAGGGTCAAAAACCCAAAAGTTGTTCCTTAGGATGCAGGGTAAGGCAGGAACATGCGCAGGTGCAGGGAAAGGGATACGTACACTCATTCCGAGGGGGCGGGTGGAACACACACTTACTGGGCTTACAGAAGCAGAACCACATAGGAGGACAATCACACACTTGAAATCTGGGGAGAATGGACACTTTGCCAGTACACAAGTCTCTAATACTGTACAATGAGGTAATGGGAAGAATGAGTTTAAGTATCCCCTGTCATTAGTCGACAATCAGTTACAGCTGCCAGTAACTACCATGATTAACCAACAATCAGCCACAACTACTGTATCAGTATTCAGGCAAGGAAGACCAGGTAAAGTGGTATTTCTGCGGTGAGGGATCGGATTCCACTAAGAGTGACTCTGTGTGTGTGTGTGTGTGTGTGCATGCGCGCGTGTGTAATCAGTCATTCATACATTAGCAATCAATAACCCAGAAGCTACTAATCAGCGCTTTAGATAATGCTTCCAGTCAATGCATGCTAAAGAAAAAAACAAATGGTACTCTTTCTTCACAAAACAGCTCAAGCAATCTTTGTAAGATCCAGAATTATGGCACTTTCACACTACAGGAACCAGAACCTTTTACCAGACCCCAGGAACTTTTGTCGTGTTCATACTGCAGGAACTCAGCCTGTCTGTAGTTCCTCTGAGGCAGTTGCAAAACCCTTTTTTCCATCCCTACTCCAGACTAGGTACTTTTCAATCAAACACAAACTACTGCGCAGGCATGTACAACAATAAGTTGCTGATTGGTTTACCACAAGCATTGGTATTAACTTGGAAGTATAAAAGTAATGGAGCAAGAGCTGAGTAGATGGAATTAATTTTTATCCATGCATTTTCAGAAACCATGGGGGGTCCAGAGCCTATAGGCACAAGACAGGTAATTACCTAGGATGGGGCACCAACCCATCACAGGGCACACACACACACGGGTAATTTGTCAACCCCAATTAGTCTCAGCATGTTTTTGGACTGTGGGGGGAAACCGGAGAACCTAGAGAAAACCCCATGATGAAATGGGGAGAACATGCAAACTCCACACACAGAACCCTGGTTTCAGAGGTGTGAGGCAACAGTGCTGACCACTACACCGCTGTGCTGGCCCAAATTATATCTTTTATTTCAGTTATATTTAATGCATCAATTAATACATTTTTTTGTTGTGGCACATGGATAGCCATTTTCGGAGGGTGGGACTGGACCGTGTGTCTGCCTTGGGGGGGGGGGGCGCTGACCGGATTCCTAAGGAGTTTCACCATGTGGTGGGTGCAGCAACATGCTACATCTGCCCATGCTCCCCAAGCTGACCTGACTTCCATATTCCTGAATTGGAAAATTCAGTTGATGACCAATATACTTTTGCTAATATCGCTGATGTCAACAGTGAAACTTGCCAATGTTTATTCACATTGCATAGATTCTTTTTCTGTAGAAAATAGAATATTGATCCACTGGCCAGATTTAATACAAATCAGAAACGCCACAGGTGGGGTGGTGGTGTAGTTTTGTATGAAATATGTGTGAAGTATAGCCAAATAGCGTTTTGCGTCTCCCATGCTTATTTAACATTACGGCCCCAGATCATGTTATGCAGTGTGAAAGTGACACACACGAGTGGTCAGTAACTACTAAATTTCCAGGTCAAGACAGGCCAGGACCTGGTAATTAGTGTTCAGGATCCAAAACTTCACATTGAAAGCACCTAATATGGACACCCACCAGGTTCTCCTTTCACCTGGAGAGAAATGTGCCACCGAAGAAGCTGATGACCTGCCTCTTTCTACCTGACAGCACAGTGACTGTGGACCCAGCTGAGAAAGAAGGAGTACAATAGAGGAGCCAACTTTTTCTACCGCAGTTCGGAGAGGAAGAACCGATAAGCCCTGGAGGAGCTCACCACTATCATAGAAGACGGTGCCTGGTAAGGCACTCAGTGGAGATGGACTTCCTGCAGTATTTTGCAAGCATTTCTGGGGCTTTCTGGGAGCGGACTTCTGGAAAGTGCTCCCATAATGCATCAGGAATGTCTCCCTGCCTGCTTCGTGTCATTGGGCTGCCCAAGAAGGGAGACTTATGCTACCTTCAAGTCCTACTTGTAAGACCCAACTAGAGAGTAGGAAAATCGAGTGGTTAAGTCATAGCAAAATTGAGACAATAGGAAAGCTACTTTTTGTTTTGCTTTATATTTAATTCCTCCAATGCCAAAACGCACTTTGTAGCATTAACTGAACATGAAGAGCAAAGGAAATGCATTACGTATGTTATTTATTTAACATGTCGTGTTAATTATTTAACCTAGCAAATGATTGTTGACTCTGGTTTATCCCTACTGAATGAGTAATACAGCTGCACAGATAAACTGAGTTAAGAAGTTCTGTTCAAATAGTGTGTGTGTATGTGTGTGCATGTTTTATTATCATTTAAGGCATGTTCTTCAATGCAGCAGAATCCAAAAAGAATTGGTCTTAAAGACTGGATCAGAATAGACCCTGATGCTGGTCATGCATCCTCACATCTTTCAAAGCCAGATGCATCTCTCCAGGCATCAAAGGAATATTTTTGTTAATGACCTAAGAGGCCTTGGACTCACAGATAACCACCAGCCTGGAGATCTTGCACACGCTCTTGTCCTTAAAAAATACACTAATATTTTTGTTGCATATGGGGATTCAGAATTATTTCTGTGAACTTTCAGATAAGTTTGATGTTCCACAAGGGAATGCACATAAAATTATTCCAGTAAAACTCACCTGATGTTGCATTAAGAAACACTGTAAAACCAAAAAAAGAACATGAAGGACAATATAGCAAGTTTATCTGCATGTACACTTAATATGCAGCTACATGAGAGTTTGTGTTGGTAACTAGTTACTAGCTAGTCCAGTTTACAACTTAAAAAATTAATATATGCAAAAATCCCTTGCTTAAACAACAGATATCTAACCAGCTACATATTAAGTATTGAGACTTTTTTTGAGTGTACACTATTCAAGAACAATCTCCTCAAAATTCAACATTCAAAACAATTAAGAGTTTTGCAGTGACACGCTACATAAAATTGACTATTTTCAGAATAATTTGCCTGTCACAGTGGAGATATCCATTGCCTCTGCCAAGATTGTTGTAATGACACACCCCCAACTCAGAAACTCGCAGCTTAAAGAAATTCCAGAATTTCTCACTGGTAAGTACAACAAATTTATTTTTGTATAGCGCGTTTTCACAACAATATATTGTCTCAAAGTACTTTACAGCTTCACTGCCCAAAGCCCCCAGGGAGTTAGTCAGAGACAACAGTGACGAGGAAAAACTCCCTAGAAGGAAGAAACCTTGGGAGGGACCAGACTCAACGGGGGAGCCCATCCTCCAGGGGCCGGCAGGGAGAGTCAAATCGGAGAGATGTGGCAAGTCACACAGTCTAAGTCATAAAATATGAGTCACGACCGGGGAGCAGGGAGGTGATGACAAGCCAGTGTTGGTGCTCCTTCAGATCGCTGGGCAACTAGTATGACTTTTTAGTGGTGTTTATGTGCTCTCTTCTTGTATTTTCGATTTTTCCAACATATCTTGAAGGCAGGGTTAGTCCACCTTAGGAACTGGATGCCTGTAGCTCTTCTTTGCACAGGCTATGATATTCTTTCAAAGGTTTTGGCCAAAGAACTCAAAGAACACCCTGAACTGATAAACAGGGACGAGTCCTATTGTATGCCAGTGAGGGTTATAGTTGACCAATTTGGTTTTAATTAGAGATGTTTTTGCACATGTTGTAATATGATTTCACTTTGGTTTTGAAGGGGTTTTATTTCACTGTTAGACTGATATATAATGGGACACTGTGTATGCTTAGGGTGGTGGTGGAGGTCTCAGTCACACAGTTCCAGTGATGAGGAGGACTCAGCAAAGTTCTACTATGCCGGGTCAAATCTATTCCTTAGCAACAGAACCATTACCAAATTAGTTCAGGGTAATCACTTCCAGTACTCACACAGAATTCATTCATAACTGTTTGAACTTCTGTTGATGGAATCGATAATGTTGTGTGATATAAAGATGTGTATTGTTAAAATATTTATCAAAGAATCTTCTCTGAAAAGGTGATTTTTGAAAAGAGACGCTTTGCTCTTAGAAAAATGGATCCAACAAAACATTCCGGAGTGGTTGAAATGAGCCAGATGGGGGATCAAAGTACTAATTGACCAGTATCTCCAAGAGAACTAGGAGGGTGTAGTGGAAAATATTGTGGCAATGGGTGCGACCCCAGCTGACTTACAGGGGGAGAGTTCTGGTGGTCAATAATTGGGTGGCCTCCATCTGTGGCATAAGCTGGGGATTCTTTCAGCCCCCAGAAGCATTGTGGAGGAAATACAGAAGATCAGTGTGGACTTCTGACCTGGGCAGCACTGTCTTTACCTGCCAGTGCCGGAGGGAGGTCATGGTCTCAGATATTCAGGTGAAGGTTGTTGCTTTTGGTCTCCAAAATGCACAAAGACTCCTTTACACCATGTTGGATAGATACTGCCAGACCACTGAGAATAAGCATGATATAGACATGGATGAACTAACACCTTTCTACAGAACAGTCTTACAGCGCTGGCAGATATTCACAGCTTAAAGAGAAGCCGTTCCCATCTCAGGGATTTGGCTCTTTGAGGAGCTCATTTTATTCAACATTGCCCTGCAGCTCCCCAGTCTTTTATCTCCAAGCTTGAGGACCAGTCTGCAAGGTGAGGAGAATCAAACTTCGTCATCTGCTCAGGACAGCAGCACCAAGACTGGTGGAGCTAACAAGCAATTAGAATGATGGAGGCACTGAGGGCAAACACAGCTTCCTTTCTCATAGTTTCTCCTGCTCTGGAAGAATGGCACGAAGAGAAAGAGGGTTTTCTTTCATTCTCCAGACCTCGCCTGGGGCAGTTTGAAACAGTGTTAAAATCTTGTATCGCCACTACTTAATGGGTGTGAGGCCTCCAAATCGATTGCAACCTTTGGTACAGACCAGTGCTTAATTTGTGCCAAAGTTCAGCTCCAGGTCCTCCATATCAGGGCAGCTTCCAGGTGCTCTCCGGTGCTCCACCTCAAACGGTACACGCAATATAGTTAAACCTTGGAATACATGTATTTGTATATATGAACTACAGGAATGTGCAGTGCTGTGCAAGAGTCTTAGCCAGTTAAAGGAAATGTTTAAAGGTATTTACCCAAGTAGTAAGGGTATATGTGCTCAGAACAAAAAACACAATTCAGCATTAGAACATATGAAAATTAAGAGTAAGACAACAAAAACGAACCAGAATTTCCTCTGTTCTCCAAAAATTTACTGATAACTTGTTGGATGGTTAGAAGAGTTGGATGCTTAGGGGCAGCTCAGCCATTCTATGTATTTCACATCCACCTCAATTAATTAACCAATTTAATTAGTCCAGGAAAGTCAGTGAGTTATTTATTAGCTATAAAAGGGGGTTATGGGTTGAGTCAAAATTAAATAGGTGTATTGGATGCTTGTTGCAAATGCTGGGGTAACATTAGGAGAGATTTTCCATAAGTGGCTAAGCTGACACACTTTGACAGACATCATCATCTTACTCCAACATGAAGGTCATTTGAGCATCAATTTCTTAGACTGTCCTAGGACTTTTGCACAGTGCTGTTTATTTGTAAAATCACCTCTGTCATGTGTATTATGTTATGATTTTTTGACACACATCTGCCTAAATTAGTATGCTTATCTGAGTTTTCTTTAAAAAAAGAGAACAAATGAACACTTTTTGCCACTAAAATGGATGAGGTTACACACTAGATTGTTACAGCAAAATTAAAAGAAAATGTTGAAAAGAAAGACTAATATTTAGAATTTTTTTTACAAAGCAACAAAGCCATCAGAACCTGGCACATTATCATTGTCAATAACCAATTCCTGCGTATGACATCATTGTGGTCTTTATGAGCTCCGACACCTCAAAGTTTACAAGTTAAGCACTGGCTTAGACCATTCCCCAAGTGGCAGCTGGGGTTGATTGTACAAATCCCCTATAAATAAAGTGGATGGGGCCCTCTAATAGAAGATATTATATAGGATAATAGCTATGAAGAGAAACGTAACCCACCTAACTCAAGAAAATTATTAAATGTGAGTCCAGTCTGTCAGCAGAGTCAGATTGTTCTGCACATAGTTTTTGTTCGGCAATACAGAAATATCCATATGGAAAACAAGGGAAAACAAAATCAAGACTTGGGGATCACTTGCCTGTGCTGACTGATTTTTTAGTGGTGCGAATTGACAGACACGTCCCAATTTGTTTTGCCGATTTGATGTGTATGTTTTTTTGTTTTTTTTTATAGCTTTTGCTGAAGAGAATTTCAGGTCGACATTTAAAGTTAAAGCAAAGGCTGTAACAAGTTTACATATTTATCATGTGCTGCTTGGTTACATAACGATAGGTCTGGAATGCAAAACAGATGAATACATTTCTTGACATGAGCATTTAGTGACGCGGAAAACATTACACTAATTCTGGTGGTGAGTTGTTTAAAAGGCTCTCCTGCATCACTTAAATGATTCCCGGTAGATTACATCAACACTACACAGAAATCAGTTGATATGACTAAGACTTTATGTAGACTCTGCTATACTGATCTAGCCTATGTTGCTGAAGACACATCCAATATGCTAACTCATTTGGGATGACATCATCCGAGTCTGTGTATGACTGTGCAACTTAGTATCTGTGATGCAGAAACTTTAGGCATCAGGGATCTAGACACAGAGCAAACAAATATCAGATACAAGGGCAGGGAAACTATCAGGGTTGGTGTCGGTCCATCCCTGTCCTATGTGTTTGTCCCCATTTGGCCAACAGGGGCTGCCAGTAACTTCAAAATTGTCCAAACAAATCAGGTAAATTTCTAGCAAACCGGTTAAAAATAAATAAAGAGAAAACAACTATATGTGCTGTTAAAGACTTAACCGGGGATACAGTATATGACCCTAACAGAATAAACAACACTTTCAGGGACTTTTACAAATCTTTATATTCACCACAGATAAACCCATCTAAAGATGAAATTGA
>JAABNX020000002.1:7742936-7753405 GCA_015163995.2 Mormyrus lacerda | reverse complement strand
TATCTTACAAACACGATGCTAAAGCAACATGAAAACACAGACAAATAAATGCGCTTGTGTATTTCGAAGTGGAAATCAGGCAGGTTATTGACGGGGACGGAGAAATGACGTGAATGTTTATGCGTGTATGGAAACCAGCGTGCTGATGGCGATCGTGTGCACCCGCATGTTTACTATGATGTGTGCTACTACTCAATACCCTGATGCTGTCCCTATGTGTAGTTTGAAAACAAAAACTGTGGTTAAAGCTCTAATTAAATTCTGCACCAACTTTGGATTACCAAACATTCCAGACCAGACCAGAGTTCTTTACCTCTAAGTTGTTCTCACAGGTGATGCAGGATTAAAAGTTCAACATATGATCTTCAGTGCTTGTCATCCAGAATGCCAGGGAGCCCTAGAGCTTTTTCATCAATCCTTTAATAATATATTGCATACCTATTGCTTTGAGGCAGGGAAGGACTGGGATGAAGGTGTGACTTTGCCTTTGTTCGCCATTCAGGATACCATGCAAGAGTCCACTGGCCTCAGCTCAGCTGGTTTTTGGGTGAACTGTACAGGTCCGTTGAAAATACTGCAGGAGCAGTGGTTATCCCCAAGACACCGTCCTCAAGCTAGGAGTGTGCTGAGTTATGTAAGCACGCTGTCTGAACACCACAGTGCAGCCTGTGAGCTGGCCAGGCGCTCCTTAAGCTCATCACAGCAGGCAATGAAGGCTCGCTACAACAGAAAAGCCAGGGAGCAAAATTTCCGGGAGGGATATCATTGTCCGTTTGCCCCTGACTGGGTCACCCCTCCAAGCCCCTATGTGATTGAAATGCCAAACCACAAATGGAAAACCTGTATATGTCACGTAAACATGCTAAAACTGTATATCAACTGCTCTGACCATGTTCCTTCGTCGTCTCGTGTCCCGACTCCCCACTGCTGCTGTTAATTTGCCAATCAATGAATACTCACCAGAACTGGATGATCTGCCCCTTAGGAAGTGCGTCTGCTGAACTGGAAAGTGCTGCAAGCCCTCTCGGGCAGACTCGCTCACTTACCTCCAACCACGCAGTCAGATATTAATTCCCTGGTGGATAGATTTCCATCCCTATTTACTGACCCTATTCCCAAACCGCTATACTGGCGCATAATGTATAGATGTTGGAGATCATCCCCCTATCAATCAGCACTCCTATCGTATTAAACTGCACAAATGAGCCTTTTTGGAAAAAGAAACAGCTTACTTATCGAAAACAGGTCTTGCTCTCCTTGTTTGCTCCTTCCGAAGCTCAATGGCACCTTTCGGTTCGGCAACAAATTATAGGAAAGTAAATGCGGTAACCAAGTCAGATGCTTTTCCCCTCTCTAGAATGCAGGATTGCGTGGACCACATTGGGTCCATGCAATTTGTGACAAAGCTTGACCTTTTAGAGTGTTCTTGCCAAGTACCACTCACTCCTCATGCTTCAGAAATTTCCGCTTTTGTTACGCCTGACATGTTAACATAACGCCCCGACCACGTTCCAGCGGCTGATGCATAAAGTTTTGGGAGATGTCAAAAACTGTGAAGCTTACCTAGATGACACAGCTATTTGTTCCAACTTGTGGGAGGAGCAAATGCTGCCGTTGGAAGTTTTTACCCTGTTACAGAAGGCTTTGTTAGTCCGTAATCTAAAGAAGTGTGAATCTGGACAGGGCACAGTCACCTGCCCAGGTAACCTTGTGGGTCCCAGTAGGGTCAAACCTCTGGATGCCCAGGTTCAGGCTATTGCCTCATTCCTAGTTCTGCAAACAAAATGAGATGGTTCCTATGGATGGCAGACATACAGGGGATACCATTGTTTCTGACAAAGCATTTGATGTCATATTGCCCCTTACCCACCTGCTCCACAAAAATGCTCCTTTCATTTGGTCTCCCAATTGTCATTCTGCCTTAGACTCCATCCAGTCCCTGCTCATTAGCTCCCCTGTGTTAGTCACAACTGATTTTAATAGACCATTTGAACTAGAAGGAAATGCCAGTGGTACTGGGACTGGCACTGTCTTCCTCCATGGTCTGGACCACCCTATCTGTTATTATTCAAAGGAGTTTGTTAAGCACCAGCTAGTCTATTTTTTTTCCCTCTAACCGCCTCGTAGCAGGTTTGACATGCTGGTAGAGTTGCCATTCATTCCATATTTTTAAGGGATAATCCCACATTGAAAAATAGAATGCTGTGTCCTATTTTGCATCAGTATGGGACGTGATTTGGCAAATTTTATTTTTGAGGACACGTGGGGAGGTTTAAAGTGGAAACCCTAATTGCTAATGGATTTCCCCTCTGTATATTTTACTGAATGGCAATGATTCAGATGGTAAAACAGAGTTGCAGTATATTCTGTTTTATTTGGCTGTTTTCAGCAGTTTCCGCAATATCCAGACTTTAAATTTCCAACGAATCGCCACACCATGGCCACCACATCTTTTACTCTGTGTATCAAAAATATATCTGACACTTTAAGTGCCCTTTGAAGGAATTCTCATGCAGTATGCGGCCTGTTCTGCTAAATCAGTCATGTTTGTTATGCGTTTCTTGGGCATAGGTTGTCTAATCTTATGACTACCATATGATTGGTTGTAACTGTGTTTCTTAATATCAAAGCGTCTCGTTTTCTTAGTATTTAAATTTTATATAATGATAAGTGAAAATATTCTTTACATCAGCCATAATCTGGGATTGTCTGCCAGATTATTATATGCAGTTGTTTGAGAATCCAGAAAATTCTCTGGATTTTATTTATATTGTGAGGTAATAATCAATGTGTAATCATTAGGCATAAAATGTTTGATAAGAAAAGTGATCTGAAATGTTCATCTAGATTAGTGGGTCGGCAGATATAGTCTTGCAGAACCAAAGGGATTGTTTCTGTTCCAGAAAGGCTGCTAATTAATCTTAAAATATTTTTAAATCAATTACATAATGCAAATTATGTTAAACTGTATATGACTTATAACAGTTTTCATTATAAAATGTCATATTAATGGGGTGGCAGTGGCCCAGTGGGTATATGTTGCCATGCTACTCAAGTGGGGGGGCTGCAATCCTGTCCGTTTCCTCTCATGTTTCCTCTGAGTGCTATGGTTGTCTCTAGCACAGTCCAAAACATGCAGTTAGGCTAATTGGTAACTTTAAAGTCTCCAGAGAGCATGGTTGTGTGCGAGTGTATGTATGCGCATCTCTCTTTCTGAGTCTGTGTGTGTGTGTGTGTACGTGTGTGTGTGCGCGCACGTGTGTGTGTGTGTGTGTGAGCCCTGGGATGGACTGGCATCCCGTCCAAGGCAGCCCCAAGCCTCGCAGACCACCTTGCCTGGGATAGGATATATGTTACTTAATATTTCCGGTTACGTGTGAACTAATAAAGCAACAAAGAGAGATCATTCTATTGCCATTTAATTGTTATTTGTTAATTTTCACTTGCCCCCCCCCAAGAAATTTAATCAGAAACAGTCCAGTAGCTCATCAGCAAAATCTATCATAACCTCTGTAGGATTTCGGAACGTTATTTTACTATATTACTGTTTTTTCTATTACATTGTATAACAAGAATCCTAGCTTGTTTGGCCTCCTGTAACAGTGAGGGTAATTAGAAAACCGCTCTGCCCTCACTCCCTATGGAGACCAAAAGGCAGAGCACTATCCAATGCAAAGCAGCTGACAAAGACTGAGCAGTCAGGCTGCCGCAAGAAAGAATGAACAAGGAACCCAGTCGTTCATCTCCATCTTCTGGTTCCTGCCATTTTACCTCGCGGTTCCTGCTTGGCTGTGATCAAAAATGGTCTATTGTCTTACATTCTGTAAAACGCCTGGTATCACACATGGATACAAGGTTGCGAAGGTGCCAGAGGAGATCATGTGGACATAAACTCCTTCCTCCCAAAGCGAGCATCTCTGGTCTGGTTCATTGCTTAAGGCGGTAGCTACAAAACCTAACACCTCCCACTGTCCAGCTCCGGTCACTGGGAAAATCGTGGGGGAATTTTTTCGAGTCGCTTTGCCCAAGTTCTAATCAGTGGTGCAGCATGAAAGAATAGAAAAAGGCAGGAATCTGGTGAACCTGATTATACTGGCAAGCAAAGTCCCACAAAGATGGCCTTTAATGAAGACTTTTAGGGGAGGTGGGGAGACTGTGTGGGGTAGGCCTACGTGGTATAACAGTGACTGCTGTGTTTCATGGAATTTCATCGTGGGGACACGCTGCCAAGACACTGGAATAGCACTGCTTTGGAAAAGACTGTCAAAATATTGTATAATGCTGTATAATGTATAGATGGCATGACAGTATGAAAAATTAGACACTACCGAAGCCTAGTATGGGGGGGGGGGCACAGATTGTAGTGGTCGTGGGGTGTGGGAGGAACAGGGATTAAAATCGGGGGGGTTGACAGGGCCATCCAGAGAATATATTGTTGTCATTCTGACAGCATCTAGTCATATTTGAATATACTGTACATAGATTATATCTTAACACAAAGTGAGTCATAAGACAAGACATGCATGGCTGGTGGAGAGTACAGTAGTTTGTTGTGGGAGGCTGCATCGTGAAAAAGGGTGATTGTGTTGCCTATGAAAGTTTTAAGCATAAATTTAGACAAGAATGAAACCTCATTCATAAAGGTGAGATGCATTTAAATGTCGTTAAAATGCTTATTATCGTTTTCAACATTTTTTTCCCATGTTTTATGTTCTTCATTTCTGAATTTATTAAAATTGTAGTGCCTCTATTAGATGTAAATACATTTTAAATTGAAATGTTTAAGAAACTGAATGAAATTAATAAAACAATATCTGTGTATAATGTAAGGAATACGCTCTCACGCAGGGATTAACTAGTCACAGGATCTTTACTGATGGTGTGAGGCAAACAGGCAGATCAGGGGCAGTCAGAATCGAAGGAGTCGGGATGCGAAGTCGTAGCCCCCCCCTCACACAGGCGGGGAGCGAAGCTGGGCTGGCAGGCAGAGAGAGCAGGACGGAGTGGAGCTGGACATCAGACAGTAATCAGAATGCTTAGTACGGCTCAACGGATATGCTACAATAGCTACTGAGCTGGAGCTAATGCGGGACGGAAATGCAGCGCGGTAGATTGACGCTGAATGGGGACACCGGTGTCTAAACATTCACACTACTGCGTGGGGTGGGGGGACATATAACGCTTTTTGGTTGACATTCATTTGGATTCCATGAACTATCGTTCCAAAAATCCCCCTGAGCAGTGGACATTTATGAATGTTACTTATATCAGAAAAAAATATTTCCAAAATATATGTCAGGTTTTTGGTAAGAAGTTTATCATTATTTTGGCTACTTGCATGATCCATCTCAGACGAATCCCTTTAGTTAACTTGACGGATGAAGAGATGTAGATTATGCTGAAAAAAATCGTCTGAATAATTTTTATTCCCTAGGCTGATTTCCATTTTTCTGACTTTCCATAGCTAAGGTGACTCTTAATGTCCCCTGCAGACGTTCAACTGAAACTCAGCTGTGCCTCTAAAGGTGAGTTTTAGACATTGTACTGCTTAGGCGTTCTGTATATATTTATGGCGTATGAATGCAAATGGTATCTGCAGGTATCTGCTGCTTAGTATTCATTGCTTTCGGTCTTGCTTACACTTTTCATCAACTGCATACTTGTCCCACACCCAGTGCAATTCTGAAAGATGATACAAATCAAACGGTGCTCAATCTTGATCAAATGATTTCCATCCATCTATATGCAATAATCACCCGTCCAGATGGAGAGGCAGAGTTCTGAAATACGTCTCTGCAAACGCGGAGTGCAACAGAAGCTATACCTTGATATTGAGGGGGTACAACTTAATCATTTAAATGTAAAGGTGTATTTTTTTGGAGGCCAAATGAAGTCAAATTAAATATGGGGGGGGGGGCAGGGGTCACTCCCCCCGTCTGCACTGGTTCCTACGCCCCCGCTCTCTTCTGCCCTTTCATGTATATCCTGTGATGGCTGACACACCATCAAAGATGCTGTTTCTGCCTCGTGCTTCATGGGGTAAATTCCAGGCTCCTCACAGCTGTGTAGCTCATTTCGAAATAAATAAAATGTCTTGGTTCATTTGCTTGATTTGTGTTGATTTTGATTGAAACTAAATTATTTGTCAGAAATCTGACAAGACAGAAATATTCCTTCAAAGCATAATTTCCAGAGTGTTCTGAGGAAATGTGGCTTATTTTCTCAAACCAGGAAATAAGGTAGTGCCATTTCACTGAAGTGTTCACTACCTGTGTATTTGAGTTTGCCGTTTCTGAGGTCTTGATAATAGTACTGTGTTGTAAAGCTGCAAAATTGTTCTGCTAGCAATGTTCTTGTGAAATATTACTGAAATCTGTTGACAGTGGGGTGTATTCTCCCATCAGGCACTTAAGTCAAAAAAGTGCTTAAAAAGTTACGAACTTTTGAGTTACACGTATTCTCTTTATTAGCATAGTCACGCCCAGTGTGCGTAATCTGAAGGAGGGGGCTTTAATTCATAAAGCAGCAGGGGGCTACATCCTCAGTGATTCTGGTAACAAGTAAAAGGTGGAACACTGTGACCCTAATTGAAATCCACAGAAAGCCTTTTATTCTGAAAATGAAAGCAGGGTGGTAGCCTAGTGTACCTATATTTGGTCATTCTCTTGAACATGAGAATACTATGACAAATATAAAATTAAAGAGTGAAATACAGTGTCAGAATTTTGTGCACTGCAACTGACATTACCTAATTAGCTATTTTAAAATTGTCATTTATAGCTCAGATTTAATGATCTTTTAGCCATTTTCCACAAATAGGCGCTAAAGTTGCATTTTTAAGATCAAATAACAAAAAACTACATCAAATTCATGAATGTGTGTCAATTCTGTATATTTTGGCTATTCTGTTATTCTGGCAGGTATACAAGAAACTGCCAGTGCCCTCACAGGTAGGACTTCAAATGACCTGCTTAGGTACTGTAATAGAATCACTAAATTATTGCATCTGAACAATCAGTATTCTGTACTTCCTCGGATTACCCTTTCAGCTCTCATATGTCAGCTAAAAACTGAGCTAAAGTATTACCCATAAAATTAAATTAAGACCTCTGTTCAGCAAACTTTATGATATACTGTGTGTATTCACCCAATATAATAAAGATATTTTTACCCAAAGTCAAATGGCATGTCATGTATTACAGTGACGTTATTCATTACATATCTGAACTTTATAATTGTTTCACATTTAATAGCAAATTGTTATAAGACTGAAGGTATTTTTTGTCACAAAAGAGAAGAAAACTTATTGGATCAAAGATCACAGGAAATTTAATGATACACAATAAAAATAATATAAAACTCTTCTGGGTATGCAGCAGTAAGACAGAGTATGATGAAAAATACCCACAGAGACTTTTTGGGGGCTTTAAACAGAAATAGCATTTCATTTAAACCCTTAAAGCCTAATAAAGAAATGCATTACAGTAACATAATGAATAAATCGGTTACCTATTTATGTAAAAATAATATGTAGGCTAATATAATTATATAAAAATGAAACAGATGAGCCCTCCCCCTGTTTCGTCTTCAGCTTCAGTTTTGAGTTGACAGCAAGACAAGTAACGCCTGCACTGCTCTTCAATTAGTTTCAGATGCATTGCCCTGGGGGAGGCAGGGAGCTGTCTACGGTGCAGCCTTAACGCCAGGGGCGCTGGTGCTGAACAGACAGCTGTTGACCTCGGTCCAGGCCCCTCAGAGCACCACATTTCGCCTCAGGTGCTCTTTCAATTATTACATTTATTTATATAATTTTAAATTCAGTAAATTGATGTTGAAATTTATTGATTTTGAGTAATCTGCTTAATTACTGTAGATAAGAACCTTACTGTTAAGGTCTATAAAATATGTTCACTGTTCATTTACTTATTTGTCAGTAACACTTGCCAGCAGACTTATTTCAGCGTTGATTTGTGTTAGTGTTAATTTTCTGCAAATTGATTAAGCAACATAATTTATTAATGTTTATAAAACATGAACGTAGGTGATCCATTCTCTAATGAATCCCCAAAAGGACTGATCAAGCCAAATAAAACTGTTTGCAATACACACACACACACACACACACACATACATATACACATAAATATACATACATACACACACTCACACACACACACACACATACCAGACTACCAGCAGTTAAAATTTGTCCTTTCTAGAGAACATTTGTAAACGTGAATATCTCCCATATCCTGCATGCTACCTAATTAATAACTACCTGTTGTACTTTAAAGAGGACATCCAGGACTTTTAAATGATACCAGATTTATAGGGGTGGGGCTTTGAGGAACTTCCTCTTCCTCCTTTAAGAAAATGGCATCACCACCAGGACATTTTATGGAAAGAAGAAAAGTAAGTGCTTAATCTTTTTTATTGATAAACTTTTATCTTGAAATGTTGTTGTTTTATTTTACATGAATCTCTAAAAGACACTAATTTATTTTCTAATGTAATGTATGAATGTTTTTCCATGATAAGTGAGCATTTATAAAATGTCCTCCTTAGTGGACAGTTGTAATTATTACCAAAATTTTGATTATCGTAAGCAGGAAGGGAGTCACTTTCAGAGGCAGAGAGAATTTTGCTGCAAATTGTTGGTGAAAACTCAGATATTGAGTTGTCAGATGAGGAAGATGAAAATGCAGAGTTTGAGGCAGAGTCAGAGGAGTCAGAAAGCACAGATGATGAAGTTCAGACAGGGCAAACAGTGACAGAAGAGTCGGCGAGAGAACAACCATCCACATCTGGTCGTCGTCTCCTCTGGGCCAAGACTACAATGTACACCCTGTCATTGTATTCTAAATATATATCTCTATTAACAGTACCTATAGGTGTTTACTTTTTATTTATAGTCACAAAAATTATATGTTCTGATAAATCTAATGACGTTTTTAGAGACTAATTTTCTTTTTCTTCATGCTTTTTTAAGATTCAACCCCCAACTGGATGATCCTCCAATCATTCACAGCAGGGATGCCCCTACATGCAATAACTGGACCCCAATGCAATATTTTGAACAGTACATTGATGACTCTGTGTACAAAGAAATGGCTATGTTCACAAACCAGCGTGAGGTCCTTGTGTCTGGAGCACCACTTAACACCACCCTTGAAGACATTTTTTGGAAGTTCTATCTACATGGCCTGTCTTGGTTATCCAAATATTCAGATGTATTGGGCCTCAAACACCAGAGTTCAAATAGTTGCAGAATCCATGACCAGAAATCAGTTCTACAAGCTAAGACAATCTATTAAGATCATCAATGACCTGGATGTTTCAGATGAGGAAAAAAGAAGAGGCCCCTTCTGAACAAAGTGAGGAAAGGATGTTTGAGTCTTCCAAGAGCACAAAAACTGTCCATTGACGAGCAAATGATTCCATTTACTGGCCGCTGCCCAGTTTGCCAGTATGTTCCGGGCAAACCATACCCAACTGGATTGAAGATGTTTGTCTTGGCCACACCAAATGGTGTGGTCTTAGATTTTGTTGTGTACCAAGGCAAGACCACCTTACCAATCACAGCAGGACAGGGCATCGGAGTACAAGCTGTTCTTCATTTGACTGAGTCCATTCCCAGAGGAACCCACTTGTTCTTTGACCGGTACTTTACGACCATCGACCTTTTGAACACCCTGGTGGAGAAGGGGCTGACAGGAACTGGAACTCTGATGAAGAACAGAATTCCAAAGGAGTGCAACATTATAGGGGACCAGGCCATCAAAAAGAAAGGAAGAGGGACATCTGAGATGGTGGTCAGATGAAGCCCTCCTGAACTTGCTATCATTAAGTGGTTTGACAATAAGCCAATGGTCATGGCATCATCTGCCTATGGCATTGAGCCTCAAGACACACGCAATAGATGGTCTAAGAAGGACAAACGGTATGTTCAGGTGTCAAGACCGCTGGCAGTGGCTGAGTACAACAGTAACATGGGTAGGGTAGACATGGCCGACCGAATGCAGTGAAAGTTTCTACAGGATGGCCACTCGTACTCGGAAGTGGACGGTGCGTGTAATTTTGTACTTTATTGATTTGGCAATCACTAATGCATGGCTTCAGTACAGGAATGATTGCCAGCTTCAAGGGAAGAAACCACTGAAGTTTCTTGAATTCAAATTGCTCCTTCGTGAGCAGCTGATTACCTATAGTCAAGCTTGAATCTCCAGTGAGAGTGAAGATGACTACATTCCCCCACGTCAAAAGTGGAAACCTCAGCCGAATGCATCCCTGAGACACTATGGAGCCATCCATCTTCCAGAAATGGTGGATGAAGCACATGCATCCAGGTGTCGCAGATCTGGATGTAACAGCAAAACATACATGATGTGCACTAAGTGTAAGATCTTTCTCTGTGTTTCAAAGAAGGGGAATTGCTTCTTGAAATATCAAACCCCATAAACAAGAAATAG
>JAABNX020000002.1:7710951-7726512 GCA_015163995.2 Mormyrus lacerda | reverse complement strand
ACACACACATACACAGTATATAGAAAGCTAACCACCAAATTCTAAAAATTGTAGAGGTTGAGGCTAAGTGAGGGCAAGGAGATGAGAGTGGTGCCCAGAGAGGAACTTGGGGTAAAACTATAATGAGCTACATGCAGCATTAATCAGTTGGATTTGCTGTGCATAAATGATTGCCTAGAGTCCTGTGGCTGGCTTGGAATGGACCTATGCGCTGCCAAATAAGAATTTGCCATTTTTATCCTTGTCTATTTTATTTTTGGGTCACTCCCACAATGCTTCAAGAATGCCAATGTGAATTTTCCTTTCGAGTGGGTTGCTGAGGGGTACCTTGGGAAGCAGGAAATACTGTAAAATGAAACGTGTGATTAATTTCTACTCACACTTTAAGAAACTGTTGTTGGTTGTTTGCTTTTAATAAAGCTGTATCAGTTCTGCTTAAAATTATTTTGAGTGTATTTCTGTCTTCTCACTTGCTTTCGAGGTGTATTTGTGGAACCTAAAGGGGAATCATAGCTATAAATGTATGGTGTGAAGCTACTGGCCCTGCAGGAATCTCTGATCCTGGACTCTTTGGGCCTGTGCTGTTTTGTATCCTGGGGGGAAACTGCCAACTTGGTTCTGACAGGACTGGGCTCACACACTCACTCTGCACACCTGGTGGACCCACCTCGACTCCCACTGAGCCCATAAGAAAGCTCTCGGATTACTTCTACTCATAAACCCAACCTTTACTCTTGTCTACTCCTCTAGCCCATTACTCCAAAGTCCCGGACACACAGAGGCAAGACTGAAAACGTACATTTGAGAAAAATTGTTTAATATGAATGCAGGTGATGAAATTATTCATGTCTAGGGACATGTAAACGGTCTCTGTGTGACTGGTGCAATGTTCTTAGTCTTAAAAAAGTATGTAAAATCATAAAAAATACGTGGAAAGATAGGAAAATCTTGTCTTGGGAGGCTTGGCTTGTGGGTTATGTATTACTTTAGTTCTTTGTATTGTTTTACGCATGTGTAATGCAGTTCTGTTACACAGTTAAATGGCCACTTTATCTCCATTTGATGTCAATTGTAATTGATCTATATTGTTCCTTTGCAATGAATATATAACGTCTCGATTAATTCTTGATTGTGTGAAACTGCTAATTCAAGTAAATTCCTAGGTAGTGGTGTAACCACAATTCCTGGTCAGGATTGCAAACACTAAATTGTTAGTATGAGTGAACTGCACATTACACTTGTAAGTCATAACAATAAAACCACTTGCCTAATATTGAGCAGGTCCCCTTCGTGTTGCTGAAATAGCTTTGATCCATCGAGACATGGACTCCACAAGACCTCTGATGGCGTCCTGTGATATCTGGCACCAAGACATTAGCAGCAGGTCCTTTAAGCCCAGTAAGTTGTGAGATGGCGACTTTTTTGTTCAGCACATCCCACAGATGCTCGATCAGATTGAGATCTGGGGAATCAGGAGGCCAAGGCAACACCATGAACTCTCTTACATATTCTTCAAACCATTCTTGAACAATTTTTGCATTGTGGCAGGGTGCATCACCCTGCTGAAAGAGGGCACTCACTGCCATGAAGAAGTGTACAGGACTGCAAATGTGTTTAGGTAGGTGGAATGTGTCAAAGTACTGTAACATCCACATAAGCAGCAGAACATTCCCCAAACCATCCCACTGCCTCTGCTGGCTTACCTTCTTCTAATAGTGCATCCTGATGCCATCTCTTGTTTATGGGATAATATTCCTGCAGTTTTTTTTTCTATTTAGGATACAAATAAAATCTTATTTTTACATTTTATATCAGCATTTGTGGCTTCTATGGGATTGTTAAATGTTAAACAGCTGCTAAACATTTGCAGGAAACCCCATTTATTTAGTCACAGAGAGACACTTAGCAATCCTATGTGCCGGTATTGCCCAAAATTTAGCATGTTTATGTGGTTACGCCTCAAAAGCAATAGCCCTAGTGGACTCCGATATCTGCCTTAACCGTAGGATATTTTACACAATGATAAGTAGATGTAATGGAGTGGTCCAGCTTGGGGTTGCACATTTATTGTTTGTTTATTACTTGTATGAATAGCTGTATGTACGTTCTTTTTTGTCTCTCAGCCCTGTTTTCCCTTTCTGTACCCCTGTATAAAACCAATACCAAAAAATGTTCCTAGTTCATCCCCCAGTCCTCATTTCAAGTGGTTCCAGATGGGATTCCTAATGAAGAAAGTCTTATGGTGTATATTTTCAGAGAATCTTGAAGTCCATTTCAAGGACGGCTCACACATGGTATGTAACAAGAAGCCATAAACACCTATTCGCATATCCTCATGTATTTTTATAGAGCTGACTGTACTATTAAAAAGGGCACGATAGCTTGTTGTGGGATCCAGTTTGCAAATTTCCATGTCTATGTTTTACCTGATTTCTGTCAGAGTCTGTCCCTGTCCTACATGTCTTGGTCCTTTTTGGCCAGCAGGTGTCGCTGGTCATCCTGCATCCCCCCTGTCTGTGTTGTATCCCTAGTGCCTATTGTGTTTCCCCAATTCACGGGCCACCGCACAGCTCAACGAGTTGAGTGTGGAGCTCTGTGGCTGTTTCCTTGAATTATTGTGCCCTGTCTTGCTCTGCAGTAACCTGGTTATGATTTGTAGTTTATTCCCTGGGGATAAGCCTCTGTGCCTGTGATCAGAAGTTTGCTGGATCAAGCCCAGCCTTGGCACATCTGTGGGTCCTTCAGCAAGACCCTTGACCCCCAGCTCCCTGGGTGCTGCTATGGCTGGCTGCTATTTTTGGCCAGCTTGCTTTCTACTAAAGAGACCAAATTGGGGGAGGTGTAAAGAGAATTTCACCACAGGGATCAATGAAAGCATCTATTATTATTATTGTTGTTATTATTATTATTTGTCTAAAAGAATCCTTCGGAGATCTGGCAAGACCTTTATCTGCCACAAGTAATGTGTCCCTGTCATCTGCTGTGGTGCCTGACCAGTTTAAAGTAGCAGTAATCAGACCACTACTGAAGAATCCAATTGTCAAAAGTTCTGGAGAAGATAGTTGCCACTCAACACCCAACATGCTGGATAGTTTCCAGTCAGGGTTCCGTCCAGGACACAGCACTGACACTGCTTTAACTAAAATAGTAAATGACATAACAATGGCAGCTGGTGCTGACAGTGCAACTGTGCTAATGCTTTTAGATCTCAATGCAACATTTTTACACAGTTCACCATTTTATCCTACCACAAAGACTTAAATTTGAGGTTGGGTGAGGCGAACGGTGTTGAAGTGGTCGAAATCGTATTTTACTAGTTGTTATCAATATGTTTAAGTGTGAAATATTAATACTTTGTCTTCAGTGTCACCGGTCAAATATGGAGTACCACAGGGATCAGTTCTTGGTACTTTATTGTTTTCTCTCTACATGCTATCATTAGGTAATATCATGAGAAAGCACAATGTTAATTATCACTGTTATGCCGATGACACCCAATTATACATTTTGGTTACATCTAATGACATCGCATCTATTGTCACTTTAGCTAAATGCTTCGACAAAGTCAAGACCTGGATTACTGAAAATGTTTCATCATTAAACGCTCAGAAAACCATGGCTCTGTTATTTAGTGCTAAATCCGCAGAATGCTATAATCTCCGCACTCCACTCCAAAGGGGTGAACTTTTCCTTCAGCAGCTCGGGCCGTAACCTAGGTGTCATCTTAGATACAGTAGAAGCCTCTCATTCAAATCACATGTGGATGCAGTATCGAAGCTATGGTTCTGACAGCATGCAGCATAGCCAAACTTCGATGATTTGTTACTATTCAAGACACAGAGAAATTCATACATGTTTTTGTATACAGTTAGTTAGACTACTGTAAAGCTCTGTTATCTGGCAGCACACACAGCTCATTAAATAACTTGCAGCGTATTTAAAATGCAGCAGCTTGAATTGTAGCCAGGAGCAGAGAGTTTGAATGCATAGTCTCTGTTCTTAGTTCCCTGCCCTGGCTTCCTGTTAGGTTCAGAACTGACTTCAAAGTTCTCCTACTTCCATATAAGGCACTTAAAAGTTTAGCACATGCCTACAGTACCTGACACAATTACTTCAAGATTACAAGCCGCATCATTCACTCAGATCACAGAATGCAGGTTCCCTTGTCGTTCCACATATAAATAAAGTAATGGTAAAGCATTCTGCTACCTGGTCTTTATGATGTGGAATGCTTTATCAGACTGGTCTCAGTCTTTCAATCTTGACTGAAGCATAACTATGGCTGCAGGTTCTGCTATACAAGCCATTTTTTTTTATCTAATATGCTTTGTCCATTAATATGTCAATGCATATTCCGACCATCCATGCTCTCTGCTCTCCATATGACCAGATTTTGCCCAGGGTTGGGCACCATCTGAGCTGGAGTCCTGGTTCAGTCCCATGGAGAAGTGAAACTGTGGATGGGATTTAAGAACTGTATCATCATGGGTGCAGCCAATAATAGTCTCAGCATGCTCAGGGGGGGGTTGGGCAGCCAGGGTCCTGTACAGTATCATCATGGGTGCAGCCAATAATAATCTCAGCATGCTCAGGGGGGGGTTGGGCAGCCAGGTGACCTTGGACCCTCGGAGGATTTTTTTTTCTCCTTACTTGCTTCCTTCTCTCTTGTCGACTGGCTTTCTTTATTTAATTTCTTTGTCTTTCCTTTTCCCTGTTTTGTATTCTTCTCTCAATGTTTTTTGTTTAATGTATTCCTCTCTATTAAAACGTCTAGGTAAAGTGCCTTGGGGCAACTCTACTGTGAAAGGTGCTATATAAAACAAAATTTTATTATTATTATTATTATTATTATTATTATTGTGTTCCTGGTGTTGCGCCCTCCCTTAATTTCTGATTTATCCATTTTGTTTTGAGCTTATTCCTTTATGTTCTTGTTTGCCCTTTGCATTAATTTTTGTTAATAAACCCTGCTTAGTTGGAGCCTCTACATGTCTCACCCCTCCTTTGACGTGCAATTTCAGCCATTCTGGTTTTCAGTCCCTCCACAAACAAAACTGTTACTTTTTGAGTTTTTCTTGTGTCTGATTCAGGCCATACTTTGCTCCCCCCTGGAAGGGAAGCTTCTAGCTGAGGTAGGAGTGAGGTGCAGTGCCATTTTGGCAAACGAGTATGAGTGGGAAGAACCCAGTTGGATCAGATCTTGAGAACTGACTTTGGTTTTAGGAACATGGAATATTACCCCTCTGGCATGGAAGGAGTTAAGCAGATGTGGGAGATTGAAAATTACTGGCCACACATAATGCTGGCACCGGAACTGAAGCTTTTCATTGGTTCCCTCCTATGGTGTTTAATTTATTGGTTTGTTTTATTGAAATATTCTAAACATTTAGACCACGCTGCTGGGCATACATATCATGAGCAGTTTATCATCAAACCACCAGTGAGGTGAGTGAGTACACTCAGCAGTCCCTTTTCTTTGAAAGAATTGTGTGATGTTTAAAGAACCCACTTAGATCTTATTATATAAATCCTCCGTGGGGAGAAGTAAAACCATTGGCCATTGGAGTGTGGTTTTGTGTACCTAATCTTCTACTTTTAGAGATGACTGTCAGATACGTTGTCACAGAAAACAACAAATATAGCAAAATGTGGAGCGATTGCAGTATTCTTTGAATGAAACAGGTCTATATGCAGAATATCCCAAGGCTGCTTATTAACCAAGCTAAAACAGTATCCAAAGCTCATACATCTTAACAGGCAATCAATCAAAATAACTGAAACAGTTATACAATACAATACCAGAATCAGAATCCAGATGACTCGGAAACAGGCAGTTGGAGTAACTACTAATCGTAACAACAGGGAGAAATGCTCAGCATGAAGTTGGGCTCACAGTACCTCACAAGGAATTAAGCCAACCAGTGTTTAGCAAATTAGTACTATGCAACTGAACATAATACACATGTGAGGATGATCTGGAAGGGTTACTGGCTCTGTCCAAAGACTGAAGCTGGATCCCGGATCTGGGCTAGATTGAACTGGGGCCCTGACAGAACAGGGAGCACAAGACTGGGAGACACTAACATACTTCACTAACAAGGGATCCAACACAAGGCAGCTGTGGCTGGTTAACAGGTGGGCAGGAACAAGAAGTAAGACTAATGAACAGGGACCCGGACAGTAATCAGAACTGGAAACAGGGCATGAGCTGAAAGAGCTGTAGGGAAAGAGCTGGGACTGGGGCAGGAACAAGGAACCAGTGAAGCTGAGGGCCCCACAGGGCAGGAGGGTCCAGAAACAGTGTGGTGGCTATTCAGGAGTCAGAGACTCAGCCTGCTCCTCGTTTGGATGTCCGGGGGCCGGTGATCACTTTAAATACTGGGGTCTGCTGCTTCTGGATGAGGGAGTACTGTAACCAACCAGCCTCCAGTATAGTTCCCGGAGCGTAAAGAGCTCGGTTCCCAAGATGGGTGAGGTATAATCAGTCTGGCCGTGAGGACGCCACCATGTATGTTTTCCTAGTATCATATGAGTGAAAATTAACTGGTATTCTGAAAATTATAATCACATAGATTATCTATGCAGTATTCCAAATGCTATGAAAAAGGTTCCATATGCATATGCTGATGAAAATTCAAAGCTTGTATTTCACAAACAAATAAATAAAATATTTTATCTTATAATTATTGTAAAGATGTAAGCATTTTTGATCAAAATTTGCAAGATATGTCAAACAGTTCCTTGTTGATGAGTTTTTGAAGTTGTTAAATGTGTTTGCAGAAAGATGTCTTTTATCAGAGAAATGCTTAATCAAATATAAAGTCATACTCTGGCATAATCTGTATTCAGGGACAGACGGAGGATATGAAATATTGAATTTATAATTATTTATCTGAGAGTTTATCAATATCAACCTTTAACTATCTCAGAAGCTATTCTTAAACAGAACAACTGTCCTGTAATGAAACTTTTATATGGTGATTAACATACTTACCTAACATTTAACAATTTAACAATTACCTAACATTGTTTCTATTGATTTTTTAAGCCATTAGCCGCTGGATGGCAATTAACAGAACATTTAAACAGTGGCAGATAACAGAAAAACAAATACATTCTGGGTTACATGCTGTGACGTTTGGTGGGCAGGCGAGCGGGCAAGAAGGCAGAGCAAGCCAGACGGACGGGGAAACGGGGTTTATTCTAGAAATGCGGCAGACAGGCACGAACATCCAGGGACACTGAACATCACTACAACATCAATGACCGACATCAGACTAGGGGAGACGTGGACTCATATACCCTGACAAGCAGGGGTTAACAAGACACAGGTGAACACAATTGGGCAGGAAGACAAGGAAATGAGGTGGGCGTGGCACACGGGAGGATCAGACGGAGCGGATCGTGACACATGCATTGCAATAACTTGAGCATAAGGATTATTAATAATAATAGTAATAATAATAATCATATATCAGTTCATTTCTTTTGAAGGGTGTTCAATGTGTTGACTTTACCCTCTGTGTTTATGAAAAATGTTGCTGTGATGAATGAATGTGTGTAAAATTTTGCACAAAAAGGGATATTAGATTAACTTAGTTAAATAAAAATGCTCCAACTATGGATCAATCAATAACAGCAAAGGATCTAAGAGTCACGCAAAAAGTTACAAAATGAACGTGACAATGACCTAGGTGATAAAAGAAAATAAATTCCAAAGTACTTACATGCCTTTAAGAAGAAAATATTTTCAGATAATGGACACATATGCTGAGCAGTGAGGTGGCATGACAGGAACAGCAGTTATCCCTTTGAACATTGGAAGTTACAAAGACTGGACCACAAGGAAAACAGGTTACTTCTTGATGAAATCAAGCCTGCACTTATCATTGAAGAACGGACAAATGATGAAAGACCCGGAGTATGGAGAACACCATAATGCATGAACAACCTGAAGGAGAAATATGGAGAGGACAACCAGCACCATGATGGATGGATTCAGCATCTCCACAAGCCTTTTGTTAAGCCTAAAGAACCAGAGAGAAGAACTCCAATGGGCAAAACTGACCTGGTAATAATAATAATATTAATATTATTATTATTATTATTATTATTAATAATAATAATAATAATAATAATAATATAAATACCAATAATAATAATAAGTAGATGCTGCAGAAAAGACAACAATTTATTCCCAGGATACTTCATAACTCCCTTCCACCATCTAATCTCTACTCTTCCCACCGCTTCCTATCTCTATCTCTAGCTCCCTACCAGTGTCAATTTTGTTGATGTAAAAAAAACTGATGAATAATATTTGTCACTGAAAGATTTTTGTTCTTGATAGCAATGAGACGGTAAAAAATTTAAGCCAACCTATGATGCCTAAATCTATAATATAATGTACTGACACTTTTATCAACGAATAAATACAATATGATTGGAAATTGTTGATCTAACCAGTGTCTAAACCATGCATCGGAGTTCACTGCCTTGATCTGAGATAGGTGAAGAAGTAAGCACAACCCAGTCAGTTTTCACTAGTCTGATACTTGTTTATTTTTTTGAGAGAGAGCAATTGAGTTTTCTGTATTCAAGTTCTATGCACTGGTGTTATTTACTGTAGGCTTAATATGGAAAAAAATGTGTCATATACAAGTGTTTTGTATGAGACCAAATTTTGGTTTCACTGTTAATTAATTTACTGATAAATAAAGTTCCTATAAAGCCATTTTCAAACTAGTATAATGTTTTGTGTTAGCGATGTTTCATAATTACAACAACAGTTATATATATCCCCCAAAGATGGCATGTTCAAACTTAATGCCATGTCCTAATAACTGCTTTACAGAAATTTCCTTCATGAATCTGTATAGAAGATATAGACAGACAAGTCTGCACGTACACAGAAAATTAAGCTACATTTTCACAGAAATGTGCACGTTATGCATTAGAGTACTGTATGACTAAATCAGTCAAATAAATCTAACGTACAAATAGTAAGTATTCTGTAATTTTCGTTCACTAAAACTATACTAAAGCAAAAGAAAAATCAAATGACTAAAATATGACTAAAACTATATTGCAGTCTCATCAAAAGACTAAATCAAATATATGCTGTCAAAATGAACACTGGCCACAACACTTGGGCGATACTTACAGTAATTCTTCATACTATCCATACAAAATACCACAGTACTCAGTATTCTGAAGGTATTTTCAAACACAATGCTGTTTAGGTATTCAAAAATCATGCTGGGGGGGGGGTCCCCACAGTAAAATTCAGAGTACAAAAAAAATACCATAGTATACTACAAATATTGCCACAATTTCGCTGAAGCCAGCCCTACACACTCTCCCCACTTCTCCAAAAACATCTTTATTATGTAAAAGTTTAACTTTGTGTGACTTGTCTCAATGTAATTAGGTTCTTTTCTTTCATGTGCCATCACTGACCAGGGCTACGGCTAAGTAAAAGTCTCCCAGGATATAATTTTTTAGCTAGGGTGTGGGGTCAGTGTCCCATTACAAATTTAATTGACTAGCTAACAGACTGTTACTGATAAGATTTGCTGAGTGGGGATGCACGATAAATTTTGCTGCGTTCCCACCATATATTTCACAGACTGGCTAACAGATTTAGCGAGCAGAGAAGCATGACGAATTTTGGCAGAGATACTGGGTACTGTGGTTGGTTGGTTTTAGTTGGTTGTTGCCAGCGGTGATCCTGGAAGAGGCTGTATAACCAGATTGGTAGCTGGATGCACATCTTTAAGCCATCTTGGTCTAGAGGTCTGCATTTAGTCCTCTCCTGTACAGTGTGAGGAGAATTAGCTTGATCCAACCACTGATGGCAGTGATGATCAACAACTCAATGGTCAACTGAGCTGTGGAATGCGAACCGTTGATATTGATGTCTCTGTCCTGGGAAGGATGACCACAAACCTCCTTTAAGTGATTTATAAAAACAGAAAATGAGTGTTCTGATAGTATAAAGCTGTTGCCAACTCTAGGGGCTTTCTCCATAAGGAGCAGGATGGTGAAGTTGATTTGGTCACCATTGGTGGTTAGCAGATTGCAGTTTGAAGGCCGCTGCTTCAGCAGATGATGATGTGGAGGTGTTGTAGTCCAGGAGGTGGGTTATTTTCAGGTACCATTTCAAGTGAGCAAACATGCCATGGAGCTCTGCTAGATCCTTGCTACAAGTCACCTTTCACAGTGGATCCCAAAAATGAGCGAATAGATAAACAAAGCCAGAAGCAGGAGTCCAGGTCGGGAAAACAGGTGGGGGTCAAAAACCCAGAAGGTCTATCCGGGGGGGGGGAAGGGCAAAGAAATCAGGCGTGCATACATACACAGGAGAATAAGGATACACACCTGCACTTAGAAAGAGGATTGGGACATACATTCACTGGACAGGGAATCAGGGACTTGAAGTTACACGTGGGGAGAATCAGGCACTCTGAGAAGATCAGGGACGAGTAACTGAAGTCTACAATTCCTCAATTCCTGGATTGGTTCCGTAGATAGAGTAGAATGAGACCAAAGTATAAGACAGCTGGTGAGATCAGTAGGGGGATGTGGCTGTGATGTTGGAGCAGGATCCATACTCACACAGTATTTTGTTTGGTCAGATTCCAACAGGGACAAGGACAGCACCCTCTCACCCCACAGTAACTTAAAGAAAATGTAAAAAACTCAAATAGTGCAACGGAATCCAGAAATTATGCACAACTAACTAATCTATGATGTACTAAACCCAAACTTAAATGCTAAAAATGTGTTGAACTAAATCTGCACCTTCTATATTTAACAGAAACCACAGAATGAACTAAAATGTGAGATAAACCAGAAACTAAAATGTCATGCACAGGTAAATTAAGATTAGAGGGTTATGGATGATGAGCTGGTTAAGGGGAGTTTATACTCTTTGTATGCATTACCTAGCTTTTTTTGTGTGGTTGAAGCTTCGACCATCACAGAGCAAGACTCTTCTGCTCTGCTATGGCTATCATTTGGGATTTGTTATTTCCCTTGACAGGGAATGTCGAAGAAGTTTGCAGTGCACTGTCTATTGATCAGACGTTGGATTACACCACACTTAAAGTTACTGTATATGAATCAGTGCCTGAAACTTCCAGAGAAAAGGGGAAAACTGTCAAACAGCAACATTTGTGGAATTCGCTAGACAGATGATTGTTCTGTCTGAAAAGGGTATGTTGCAAGCAGGGTGATCACTTTTGACGAGTTAATTTTGTTGGAAGAATTTAAAAACTGTTTCCAAGAACATATTGCCATATATCAGAATGAACTAAAAAGTTCTTGGTCTGAAGCAACTATTTTAGGTGATAAGGTCCTTTTGACAGACAGAGTTTTTTTCTCTACTCCTCGTGAGGAACATGCACTGCTGATGCAACTGTGCATCGAAGAATGTCAAATGTGATCCCAATACCCTCTGATGCACCCCAAGGATGTTTTTATTGCCATAACACAAGCCAATTAATTGTGGATTATCCCTGGCTACTAGCAAAAGCTGCCCAGCGTGCATCTACAACATTATTATCAGTCCTGACTTGTTAACTTTGGAAAATGTACTTAATTTTGGGTCTGTTTCTTTTATATTAAATGGTCTGATCTCTCTTACTGGGGCAGAGAAAGATCAGGTCCCCATTAAAATCTTATGAGATATGGGTGCTGCACAGTCATTTGTTTTATTTAATGTTCTGCCATTCTTAGAAAATACTGCTTCTGAATCTGTTTTCTTCATTCAGGGTATTGAACTAGGAGCTGAGAGAAGAGTTCCCTTGAACACTGATGATCTTAGGCTGCATTTATCAAAGTTACATATGCACAAAAATTATCCCAAAATGTGCGTTTGCAACTTTCCACATAAAATCTGGGATTTATCAAACAAAATCTGACGGGAAAAATGTGTATATTCACGGAAACTCAGGGGCAGATAAATGAGGAAATGAATACATGCACTGTAAAGAATGCATTGATTTTAAAATGGATTTAAAACATACCCCAATAACTTTTATCTTTTTTAACATTTAAGCATATAGATAGCAATGTGTTGGTACCTAACATGTATTAGTCAGAAGGTGGTGTGTGATTTGCAGGTCACTGTAAGACTCCTGTGTCTGAAAAAGTGCTATTCATATGCATATATGCTTGATTCAGCTCCTAGCAGACCAGTCACAACACCATTTGGCCCTTAAGGGGGAGATTGGGAGACAACTGTTAGACATGATCAGTTATCGAACAGACGTTTAACAGTATAAAACACATCAGATTAAAGATGTGAATTTTGTACATACGCAATAACTCTCTGACCATTTTAAAGATGCTCTTTAGAACCTAGGCACTGTTTAGGCAATACAGGGTACCACAGTATTTTAGTTTTTGTTTTTTTTTGGAGGAATTTATCAGCATCATCCATTGTGCATATTTTATCTCCAAGATTTCTCCAAAATGTCAGAGTAAGCTTGCCTTTGAAAATACCACTGACTGTCTTTCTCTGGAGACCAAGGTCTGTGATGTTTAACAATGAAAATTCCGGACATGGGGATTAATCAAGTACAACAATAATTATATTAGGTATAGCTGGCTAGATAACAATCACTAAATTACTATGTAAATCAGATTTTGATTGGCCAATCATTACCTCTCGACAAGCTCTCTAGCATTAGCCTATATGTACCTGTCTTTATATTGAAACTAATGATTTTAAAACTAAACTGGAGTATCTAAGTGTACAGGTTGAGTTAAAAAACAACATTAGAATCTCTAAGAGGAATGTAGAAAGGAAAACTGTATTGGAGGCTAAGGATGACAATAAAACTTTCTTCCAGTATTTTAACTCCAAAAGAGCTCTAAAAGCTGAAATCACTTATTTGCAGGATAGTAAGGGCCTTATAATTGAAAATAAAATTAATATAGTAAATGAGTTTAATGATTATTTTACACAAATGTTCACAGTAGAGAACATGAGTAACTTACTACCATTTAGTATGAATACAGCATCGTCTTTGACCAATATATGTATAACTGAGGCTGATGTGGTGCTAAGCCTAGCTAAGCTCAAAATAAATAAATTGCAGGGCCCTGATGGCATCTTACCTATGGTTTTAAAAGAAATTAGGGATATTATTAGCCAAGCTTTAATATTCCAGAAATCGTTATTTGCGGGTATAGTACTTTCTGATTGGAAGCACGCTAATATAACACCCATATTCAAAAAAGAAATAATCCAACTATAGGCTAATCAGTTTAACAAGCAGTACTGTAAAAATAATAGAAACTATAATCCAAGTGAAAATGTTAGTTTACCCGGATGCAAATAACATTCTGAGTGATAACCAACATGGATTTAGGAGAGGTACATCTGTTTAACGAATTTACTTGAGTTCTTTTAGGAAGCTAAACGTGAAATTGATCACAGAAAGGCCTATGATGTAATCTACTTAGATTTCCAGAAGGCCTTTGGTGTTGTCCCCCACAAACAGCACTTGCTTAAACTCAAAGCTGCAGGGATTTTAGGAATTGCAGCAGCTCAGATCAAAAATTGGTTAACTGACAGGAAGCAGCAAGTAGTTATCAGAGGCACAATGTCACAGTAGGCCTGTGTTCATATTGGGGTACCACAGGGTTCAAATTTAGGACTACTATTGTTCCTAATTTACAATAATGATATTGACACCAATACATACAGTAAACTGGTTAAATTTGCAGACGACACCAAGGTGGGTGGTGTAGCAGGTCTAGCAGCAGAGAGGTTACAACGGGATTTGGATTTAATTAGCAACTGGGCTGATACCTGGCAGATGAAATTTAACATAGATAAATGTAAGGTAATCCATGCAATACATTCAATGTACATGAAAATTTGTAGAATTTTTCTCCACCAATTAGGTGGTTACAGTATCTATATGTCTCACTTTCCATTTCTTAAAATCTCATTTATTCATTAATTTTCCATACCACTTATCCCTCTGGGTCGCGGGGGGTCGAGAGCCTATCCTGGAAGCTACTCAGTGGCATGCTGAGCCCACTCCGCTGTGCAGTAGCCCCAGGACTAAGAACTATGGGGACTGTGAATTGGGAATAAACCTAAGCAAACACAACAATTACAACGGGATGACCAATGACACCCACAGTCCAAACAGGGAATTTAGGGAGACAGAATGGGAAAAGACAGGGACTGGTCCTGACGTCGTCTCATGGAGAAGCTGTAGTTACTTGATTTATTTAATTTTTAAAAATTGACTGAGACATACATAGGGTCAAATATTGTAATTTCTTTGTTTTATTTTATTGAAGACTTATACCTTCTTAAAGCCTTTCATGCCATTAAGTGCTTTTTAAAATTAAGTTAAACTTACTTGAACCCAGGTTCCAGAGGTGTGATGCGACAGTGCCAAACACTGCACAACCGTGCCACCCCAAACTAAATATAGCTTTTGTATTATTAAAATTCTGTTATGGGGTGGAGAAGAAAGAGACGGAGATCCAGATATGTGGGGAATGAAGGGTTTTAATAAGCAGAGATAGGTGCAGCACAGCCTGTCTCTAAAACAGGAAAATCCTGTCCCAAGGGGCGTCACAGGGACGCCAAATGGTCCCGAAAGAACAAGTTACCCCTAAGGGGTCGCTCCCCAAGGGAAACGGGCAGATGAGGGTGGAATCGGCAGGCAGAAGTCGAGGTCGGAATCTGGAAACAATGGTTGTTATCGAAGAGGTCAGTCCGAGGGAACACCACCAGGACCAGAGACACGAGGCTAGGGACACGCAGAACACGGGGAGTCTTCGGGAAGTGGAATCAGGAACGGGAGTTTATACCGTTTGGATTGGGTCTTCAGGGCACTCTGCACTCGCCGGCAGGCCTGTCTGCAATTCTGATACCATGTCCCGACGTGTGGAACCGTTCCCGGTGGGGATCCCATGGGAACAGGGGCGGATGAAAACCTAGTACACACTGGAAGGGTGTCGTCTCTGTAACAGGACTCACCCAAGAGTTGAGGGCGTATTCCACCCACACCAGATGGTTTGACCAGCTCGTGGGGTCCTTGCGGCACAACAGACCCTTGGCCACCTCGCGATTTGTTCGCTCCGTCAGGCCGTTGGATTGCGGGTGATATGCTGTGGTTAGACTGAGGGAGATATGTAATTTGGCACAGAATTCCTGGAATACCTTAGACGCGAATTGAGGTCCACGATCTGATATTATATCCTCGGGTAGTCCTGTGAATTGGAACAGCTCTCGAATTAATATTAATGTCAGCCAGATCCATAGCTGATGGGAGCTTCGGGAGAGCAATTAACCGACACATCTTCGAGAAACGGTCCACGATGGTGAGTATAATGGTCTTACCGACAGATCTGGGGAGGTCTGTGATGAAATCCATGGCGATGTGAGACCAAAGCCTGGCGGGTACGGGTAGGGGTTGGAGGAGACCTGCAGGGTATTGTGAGGACGACTTGCACCGTGTACACTCCGGACAACTGCCCACATATGATCGTACCTGTAACCTCCATCCTGGCCACCAATACTACCGG
>JAABNX020000002.1:7697652-7708011 GCA_015163995.2 Mormyrus lacerda | reverse complement strand
CATAATTGGGCAAAAACACCAGGTAATGAGGGGGGCGTGGCACACGGGAGGATGGAACGGAGCTGAACGTTACAATAATGCATAATGAATGTGTTTTAAATGACTAGGTATGACATGGCCTTATGTAAAGTGTTACATTTTATTCTTTTCTATTGTATTCTATTAAACTTAATTTGAATTTTTTACATGAATCACATTGATGCTTTTGACTGTAGGTACACCTACCACCTGGATAGTGCTTTTGATCTAGCCAACAGAAAAGAACTGGGTATTTTCTTTAAAGTGAAAGTATTCTTCTGTCATCCACTGCAGTGATTGTCCTTGATCTACCAGGCCATTTGGTATTCCCAAGCCCAACCGTATGTTCTTTCTTTTTAAAAATGTACAAAACTCTTGATTTTGGCATGTTGTTTTTGCTATGTCACGGATTGTTTTTCCCTGGTTTGTCAGCCTGATGGCCTGCTTTACTGGCAGTCACACCTCTTTGGTTTTCAAGTTGAGTGACAGCAGCATATATATATATATATATATATATATATGGTTGCCTTAAAATATAGATAGAAAAGGGCAAAACTAGCCATCTTTCTGTATAACTGTGGTGTAAAACAATGGAAAATGAAGTTCAACTTAAAGTGATTAAAGTATGTAAGATGTTCAAAGAATGATGAGAACATAAATGCGTTACGCAATAATATTGTATCAAAATGACTTTGGTCCATTGTACACATATATTTGCCAGCTCTTTTTAGTTAGAATCATGTTTCTGTATTTCAGTTTAATAATTCAGCTGTTTACAGCTAAGATTTGGAACTGGTTCTGCACCCGTGCAATTATTACCACAGTAATGTAATCAACACATCATTAACTGTAGTTATGAATAATTATAAATATAGAGCTGGTGTAAACATTTACCTTTCAGATGTCGGAACTGTTATACACCAAGGGGGGGAACATTTCATTTTTCAACTAGGCCACATATATTTTTAATTGGTAGTTTCTCATACTGCAATTGTATTACTGTCTTGTTGTGATTCTATTTTATGAATGAAAACTAAAGTACAAGTCAGATCTGCTATAATGCGACCAATACCTTCCTTATTCACTAAAATCTCATACACATATCCATTGGGGAAAATAGGGTTAGGGAAATGCGACTGCAAAACTTAGTAGGATTAATTTTTATCAACTAAAATGAATTAAACAATAAAAACAGTGAAACCTGTGGTAAATAATGCAAATATATGCATTTTAAATAAGAAATAATAATAATACATGAATAAAACATATCATAAACAGCTCCTATGAGTCTCGTGAGAATTGCCTAGGAACTGTCGCAACCAAAAGTGTCAGACTTGCTAACTTGTTGATTACCAACAGTCTGAAGTAGTGAGCCAGGGCAACTAGGTGGCGGGGCGTGCACACAGTACAGATACAACGGATTACAGAATGCAGGGGGGCACTGAAGGAAACATGGCTACAGAAAATGTAATTGAATTGCTTTGTTTTTATATGACAACTTCATATTCATATTTTTAGATTTTTAGGATTTAAGACGTTAACCTGTATGGTAAATGAATGTGTAAAAAATTTGATTCTTTTACATTTTATAACTAGTTAGACCGATTCACTGAAAAGAACCAGTTTAAAAATGATTCTTTCATCAGTCGGACATCGCTGTCGTTGACTTGGATAGCTGCATGCAAGCAGTGTTTCTCGCTAAGACTGTGTAGTTTGCGTAATGATTTTCTTTCTGACTGTAAATTGTGCAAATACAAACTAGAGTTGTATTGGACTTGGGTACTAATATGTCAATTGCATTATAACAGATTTGTGGTGTGATATCATGCGTTGTAGCAGAACTAACTGCATATGATTAAATATATTAAGTTGCCAATACAGAATTGAAAAATTAAGATCAATTTTTTTATTCAGATTTTTTGTCCTCTCTAATGAATTATGTTCATTGAAATTTTCTTTAACTTTTTAAACTGGTGTATGCTATTCTATACACAATAATGTATACATATTACATCTTTGTTAAAAAAAAGAATGTATTTCCATCAGTGTAATTATCCCACCACTAATCCAGTCATGATTATCTAACACATTTACTTAATTAACATTTGGAATTTTCTCTTAATTAATCAACATTTTAGTCAAGGATAGCTAAATAAGAGATCAGCTACAGTAGAAACTGGGTCATTCAGAATTCTTTCCCTTGTTACTTGTATTTTAAAAATAAAAGTGAAATAAATGTGGAAAATGAAAGCCTGGAGAATACAGTTAACAATGAATGAACTACTAAATTCTTGGTGCGGCAGACTGAAAATGAAAATTTCTTTCGGCTAAATAATGTGCATCTGGCACTTATTGAATTATCCTGCTGATAGTTTCCGTTAAATACATCAAAATGATTTTCTTTTGTATGTATCTAACTACAAATTACAGACCGCCTTACCTCACGCTCCACTCGTGCATAGCCTTGTATAGATTATTTGCTCCTGCATAAATTCACCACGGGTTGTTAAGAGCAGGCCTTCTCCCTGCTGTCATTTGTTGGGGGTTGCTGTCCAAGAAAATATAACAACCAACTCCCTCAAGTTGCACAGCCATAACAATGAATAATCTCAATCTTTCCAGATACAGGTCAGCTTTATTTGTCAGATACAGTTGAAGCTTAAAGCTGTTCGTATTTGGACGTGTCTTACCAGCTGAATCCTATGTTGTCCCAGCTTCTTTGCTGTGGATTGTATATGACACCAATAATGGATATTTTTAAGGATTGTCGTTCTTCATTTTTTTTTTCAGTTGTCTAAGCTCGAACTAAAAACTACATAGATGACAAAGAGGTGAATAACTGGATATTTGCAAATGAAAATGGATGGATGGATTAAGATAATTCAATATTTTTAACTTTAACTGTTTACGTCTTTTACTAACTCTGAATTTTGTAGTAACCGGGAAATTTTAGAAAGGCAAGCAATGATTGAAATCTTGCTACGGCAAGGCAATTCAACTCCTGTCCCCAAAGGAGGGCAAACAGATATAGTGTAAAGGAACAATAGATTTTCAGCCTCTGCAGTCTTAGAAGCCTAAAGAGAAACCCCATCAGCTTTCTAGCTTTTCTCCCACATGGATAATAGTACGAGAAAAAGGGGGAGAGAGAGGGAGAGAGAGAGAGAGAGAGATGAATATCTATTGTCAGCCAAGCTATTAGCAGCCCTAAAAAGCTGCTGAGTGTCGAAGTCTCAAAGGGTGAATTCCACTGAGAGACAAGCTAATAATTACATGTCAAAGCACAGCTGTTTCCATGAATTGAAGGAAGTACACTTGATATCAGTGTGCATGCACCTATGAAGAAAAGAGTGTAAGAGCAGAAACATTTCTCACAAACCTACTCTGCATGCTGACACAAGACTATAGTGGGAAAACAACAACTTTATACTCATCGTTTTAACCACTCATCGGGGAATTTAATGTGTACCATATGAAATTCAGTGTAGAAGACTTTTTTATAAAGATAGATACTGTGTTGTATTTTTGCAGACCTAAGATTGATAGACAGACAAGCAGATCAATTACATAGATAGATAGATAGATAAGAATCAATCTATCAATCAAATAAAAAATAAATATTCCCCTCTTCAGCAAAAACGCTACCATTCTGGACTCAGATTTCCCGATGCCTGTGCTGTACTGTGGTTCACTGATTTTAGTCTATATCATAAGCTCAAATGGGAAGTGTATATTGTCTTTAAGCAAAACGAAGCCCTTAATTGCATACATACCTAAGCCTGACCTTAAGTGCCACAGAATAGTCCTTCGGGAATACACTGTTCCATTCTGCCTTAAACACACCAAGTATATGCTCACACGGTTTTCTCCACACAAAATGTCAGCACAGAAATTCAATCACTGTCATCAAGAAACAGTCACTGGTCTCTATGTGAATGAATGAATGGATGAATGAAAGTTTCCAAGCAGTTTTCACTCATTCAACCTGTCGGCCACACCAACACCTCTAACAGTACCTCATATTCTCAATCATTTGCATAAATCCAGCCTGTCAAACTGATCGAGCCATGGAATGACTTAATGAGTGATTCTAATTCAAAGGCAGTAGCCGTATGGTGAGTTTCTTTGCATCATTTTTGCTCATTCTTCTGAACATCATCTATCACTTTGATTCATACAGCTGTTTGTTTGAGTTATGGTAGTTTAAAATCTGATTATGTATTTCAGTTCCCACTTAGACATTCCGATGCCGGTGTCCACAATAAGAAAGGAAGAAAACATTTACTGTGTAGAGTATGATAAAAGACTTAACCGTCCAGACTCATTCATTGTATTCTTATTCCAAACAGCATGCAGCTTAATGTACTGTACACATCATTTGTTTAAAATGCTCCACACTGAAGGGATTTATAATAATATGCATATATAAATGTGGAATGAAATTAAAAATTAGGATAGAACTAGGATCTGTCAATATTTTCCAATGAATTAATGTTTGAAATTATAATACAATGTTGCAGTCGTAGCCTATTCCATTCCAAAAGCTATCAAATATAGGTATTACAATGATGTGCATGATCCATAACATATTCCACTGCAAGCTTGCAGTGAGCTTGGAGATTATCCCAGGACAGTTCTCTAGGCAGGGAACATTGGCCTAAATTGCGAATGAATAGCTGATGTGTACTTTGGATGGTTTGCACAGAAAAAGCACCTGCGAAGGTCTTTTAGTAAACAAAGGTCATTGTGACACTCTAAAGTGACATGAGAACTGACACTTAATTTTTTGGTACTTTGGTTATTTGAAAGTCTTGCTGGAATAGAATAGATACGCATTCTCCCAATCATGCAGTGCACATTGACAATGTGGGAACCATTTTTATCCCGGGTGTTACTTGTTTCAAGCATTTAAAGAAATGCATGCATGCTCTTTATACAAGGTGTTTTTTTTGGGAGAAGCATGCACAATGATATTCCTTGGTGACTTTTGGAAAATTGTGAATTTACTCTTTCTTCCCAAATATTTTCAGTATGTATGACACTTGAACCAGGACAGTTAAGCCACATTTAAATTAACTCCTGATTGCTCAAATCAGAGGGCATACATCGAGACCCCAGTATCCGTGGTTTCAATAACCACTGTTTCACTTGTCTGGTTTATCGCATTCTGAAAAACAAAAGGCAAATTCCAGAAATAAAACATTCATAAATTTCAAAGCACGCATCAAGCACGTACAGGCGGAGAGTCCAGCCCAGTCGTGCCCAGTATGTGACTCATCTTCCTTTGTCACCATACCCACGATTCCCCACAGAACTGTCATATACAGAACTAGCATTCTCACTGATTGCATTTGTTGCTGCTTTATCACAGTGTGTGTTATAAAAATGTATTACAAAGTGTGATTTTCATTGCTGCATTATCCATTAATGCATGATATTTTTCATCGCTCTATCAGAATCCCTTTCTTGGTGTACAGTACCGTATATTAAAGCACAATATGCTTTCTACAATATTTTATTATTTCATGTTCTACGGTATTTCATGTTGGTAATGTCTTACTTTGTAATTTATCAATTAACCTTCACCATATGTATGTACATGAAAATCACGTTATATATCGGATCCATAAATGGTTTGTTACTATCCATGGAAGGTCTTAGAATCATGGGGGACCTACTGAGAAAGAGCAACAGCAGACTGACTCATACGCTCATTTTAAGTAAGGTTGGTTAAGAATGGTATTTTTTTACAAACCTTGAAGTTACACAACACTTTATAATCACCCCGAGGAAGGAAAAGCAGGACTGCAGACAGTAACTGCAACAAAATAAAGAAATAAACATAATCTCTAAAGGTAATGCAAACCTCTGCTTTCATTAAACTTCAATTTATTTGATGCACTACAGAGAAGGGGAGCAATACGGAAGGTTATCCCAGTTGAGTATGCAGAACAGGTGGCAGCAAATGTCATTCCTCATCTTGACAGATGCTGAGACTTGGCGTTCACCTATTGGGACAGTGCACAAGCGGAACACCATTAAATCTACAGATTGTTGCATATTAATTCTCATTAATAGAAATGAAATAGCATTATGTGACATTTGACTCCTGCACCTCTTGCTGTTTCAGTATGTGTGTTGTTGGAGATACTGCACCTTCATTCATATTTCAAAATGAAGTCACTCATTTGTGCTACAGCCATTCCAGTGTTACCAATATAAAAATAAAATCTCGAATGATCAATTTCATAATAGATTTTATTATTTAACATTGCGCTTCAAACTTTAAAATGTTTTACTTGACAAAAACAGACTAGGGACACGTAGAATAACAAAAGAAATAACTGATTTATGATGTACTGTGCCTCATGTTTTGTGCTTCCCAGAATTCCGTATTAAATGAATCGCTGTGGGGGTGGCAGGCTGCTGCTTTGGGTAACACTGTTGACTTATACCTCCCAGGGTTGGGGTCTGACTCCTGCCTCTTCTTTGTGTGTGTGTGTGGGTTGTGGAGGGGTTTGCGTTTGCTCCTCATGTAGGGGTCTCCTCCAGGTTCTCTGGTGTCCTTCTGTAGTCCAAAAACAGGCAGACATCTTGGTGTCTGTGCATTTCTTGTAAAGCATGATTGTGCATGAGTACGTGTCCGGTAATGAACTCATACCCGTGCTTTGTGACCTGTGCTGACTGGCTATTAAAATAGAGTTAATATATTTTCCCTGTTTTTGCATGTCATGCACTTTTCTAAAAATCCAGTTCAATATTCAAAAGATGAATCCATGGTAATTAGTCTATAATTATATATTTAAGCATGTGATCTCTGCTGATCATCAATCTTTGAACACAAAGTGCCTGCAGAGACACCTTGAGGAAAACTGCTAAAATTCATCATGTTGCCACAAAGAAAAAACAGACATCCTCTGATTTGCTGTAATTTTAATAATTCTTAATACATTAATGACAATAGACTTGTATGTCATATGGTAAAAGAATAAACTTTGTGTAAGCAACATATAAGTTATATGGAAATTGTAGCAGTCTGTTCTCTGGAATACAAACAGTGCTGTAGTAGACAACAAAAATGATCATTTTCTATTGAAGATTATAAGATAAATGCCATTTTATAGTATAAAAATATATAGAAATTATTCAAATGGCATGTGTTACAAAAATGTAAGCGCAATATTAATTAATAAATACACTCGCGGGTTAAGATAGCATCTGCAGAAAAAAACAACAACATGCATTTATTAATTTTATAGTGATTATTATATTGAATTGCTACCATTTTTTATTTATTTGTCTTGCATGTTGCATGAGCTGTTTGGTGAGTATATTAGTGATTGAAAGAAAAGTCACAGAATACATTATCAGACGGGGATGTAAAATGAACTTGAGGGAATCCGGTGACCACTGTGTTTCCTGCATTAGTAATGGGAAGCGTAAGGCGCTAATTACAGCCCTTGCTGGGAAAATGGATGACCCTCTTTGTGCAGGCATTCAGGGAGTTGCTCCAATAACTGTGTTTTAATGGTGATTGCCGTTTTTTTCCCATTTGCCAGAGGTTAGGAGACATCTCAGTTTTCTGCTGCAGTCACACACAATGAATGAGCAGCACAAGCAGGGTAATTGAAGATGAAAATAAGCACATCAGTCAAAGTGTCCGGTTGAAGTGGGAGCTCTCATTCAATAAGCGATGTAAACAGATAGCAGCCTGTTCCTCTTCCCTTATTATTTGATGTTACTTTCTTTTTTTTTGTACGAAAAAAGACACAAATGGCTAATAAATCTACTGTGGATTGCCAAAGCATGCATTTATCTTAATAATTATTACAAATTAATGAATGAATGGATGGAACGTTGCTTCCCATATATGATGATATGTTTGAGAATTTTTAATTTTGATAAAATAAATAAAATCTGATCTGAGGAGGAAAAAACACAACTTTGACCAAACTTGGTGAATTCAAATTCTGCATTTGCTTTGCCTGTCCACAGATGTCCACCATGCAAGGCCAGCACCAGGAACGGGATGTAAAGTCCATGGCCTTTGTATGCTACAGGTGACGTGTGCCTATCTAAAAGACTTAGCTCTGCTTAGAGTAGGGGTCCGTAAGGGTCCATCTTTCAGGTCACATGCACATGGCTCACAGACTTATGGGCAACATCTGTTGCAATGAGCAAGGAATGCAAACTCCACGCCCTTGAGCAGATGATACCAATTATTTGAGCTATGAAAAATGACACAGCTCACGCTCGTTAGATTCGGCATATGAAGGAGCCAACTAAGCCTTTCTTAAGCAAAATTAGCAACAGGATGGTGGTGCCATTGGGCCAAGAAGGCATTAGACTCAGGACTTCAAAACGAAGAACATTTATTGCTTATTTGTTTGTTTTTAGCTGAATTGTATACTAAATGGATAATTACCAGTAATTAAGAATGCCCGCTGTTGCCTAGAGCAAAATAATATGAGTGGGTGCTTAAATGGCTTCATCATAGTCTGTACGTTTGCAATTTATCCCTTTTTAAGGCCAGGATAGTTAAGTATTTATTAAATGTGAAAAAGTCACATTAAGGTTGCAGAAATCTAGTCCAATCACATTCAACCTTAAGGATGCCAGGAGAGGCAGGGATGTTTTACAAAAGATGGTGACATGGCTTTGATGCTTAAATACCTACGTAGGTAGCTGAAAATGAGTTCCATATTAGATTCATGATTTTCTTTGTTTAGATAAAAAAAAACAAGCAATGTATAATCCATTACACTGTACATATACTTTTATTCTCTACCTATAAAAATCAAGCAATGTGAACATTCAATTTATTGATGAATTGATGAATGTTGATGTGCATGTTTAAGTAATTGTTAAAGCAATTTTAGAATCATAAGGGATAATAAAATGATATGTCCAGCAGCTTATGGTACATGGAGAAAGAGTTTAACAGAGGAAGAAGTGTACTGCAGACGCGCGTGGCCAGTCAGAAGCTATACAGCCACAGGGTGACAGAAAGTCATCATCTAAATGTAACAGCTCAGAGTTGTCCTGTAGGGAACATTTTCCAGATCTATAGTTTGTCTAGTCATGCGTCACAAACACTATGTTGCTGTGACAGAGATTGTGAGTAGACCAGTGAAGTACTGCGCTACAGTTGGAGTATGAGTACCCACTGAATACTTATTACTCATATTGCTTTGCATGTTACTTAACCGCTTCATGTTAAGTTTACTTCTGTTTGAAATTGCTGACATTCTTTCTACATACAGTATTTAACAATCTGAATCATTTTTCCAGATGACCATGCTTGACAATAAATTCGGCAAATGGCTACTGAAAATGGATCGATGGATGGATGATACTTTCAGAAAATACGCAGAATAAATTATTATTATTATTAATCTAACATGATCAGTCAATGCCAATACATTGTCTAGTTGGCTTCTATTATATGTGTCTGTGTTTTAGTCATATGATTTTTGTTAATTTTTTCCAGCTAAGCTGGAGTATAAAGAATATGTCTGTGTAATACAGCAGGTTCATAATTATAAATCAGTAGTTTTTCTGTCTGACAATGTATAAATTGTCCTGTATAAATTATAGGAAAATGTGTTTTGACTGAAGTGCTTGGACTGCCATTATAGTTCCCTTGGTATCAGAGTATTTTGTGCACATTTTTCTACATGCTTACTTAAGAATTAAAGTGACAGAGAATGACAGAGGGGCAAAAGCTGTGAAAAGAAGACAGCAATCAGTAAGATTGTGATGGATGATTTTAAGAACAAAAGAAAAAGCCAATCAGAAAATTCATAGTAACATGGAGGTGGGTGGTTCAGATTATCAAAAATATAGGATTCGTGGTGAGATTCAAAATACTCCACTTGATTTCTGCACATGCTTCAGCAGTACTGTATTTCAGCTGTGTTATGAATGCACTTGCTATCTGAAAATCTTAGACATGAAATATAGAATTATGCAAGACACACATTCAATGTACAGCACCTGATGCCCTAAATGCAAAAAACAAGTCTTAAGCCCTATTTCACTTCACTGACATGTCAGATCTTGTTTTGTAGAGGAAGAAGGGTGATGTGCCTTTAGAGTTAAAAGGCACCAGCTGGAAAGCAGTGACGAAAGCTGCATCTCGTGGCATGTAGCACCCTCTTTGGTATCTGCACTGGCTTAGTCACTCTTCGTGAGGACTGTTTGTTCACAATGTTGCTATTTTTATTTTCTTAACAAAGCCTGCATCACCGCACCCCAAGAGGCTATCCTGAACTATACTTTGGTCAGTGTGTAAAACTGGGTCCAACAGCTCAGACAGGCATGTAATATATGTGTAATTAATAT